>JAAAKG020142037.1:0-33928 GCA_010014905.2 Druon quercuslanigerum
TTTTTTCCAGTGTGGGTTTTGACAAAAAAAACCTGGGCTGGGGGGCGCTTTTGGGGGTTTTCTTTGACCCCAACCCCTTGAAAAAGGGCCCAATGTGAAAAAGAGGGTTGGGGGGGCCCCCCCCCCCCCCCCCCCGCAGCACCTATTAGTCCTAACCGTGGCGCGGCGACAATTCTGGAAAGACCTAACTCCGGGAGCCTTATGTCCTACGTTCTCTGTAATTTGTTTGCCGGACCCTCCTCGAAAGTTTGAAATTAATTATAATCGGTAACGTTTACAGAATTTGTTTATAACAAAGTAATAATTATTGATGTAAAAGAAATTTACACAGCAGGCTATATCCTCGGAGAAAATTTAAATTAGATTTGTTTCAATCAGATAATATGTGAAAGTGCAAAATATTGGTTTTTATTTATTTAATTTGTTAATACAATATCAGCTGTCATTTTGTGATGATAAATTAATGTATAATCTTCCTTGATATACTGTAAAGTAGGTGACAGAAAAAATTTAACTGCGAAGATAAACTAATCTATTTTTCTTGTTTCTCATGTATTTTTATGACACTGGCAATTGTTATAGTAAATCTCGTAGTAAATTGATATTCGGTTCAAGGAATTATTTCTTACATAAATAATTATTAACTTTTAATTAATTTTTTAACATTCCTATAATATGTGTCTGTCAGTGTACCGTATTTTCAGAGGAATAAAAAATTAGTTCTGCTGTCAAACACATAACCGTTATATTCGTTAACTTAAATCATTTATACGAAAAGACTCTATAATTTTAATCAATTATTTATGTTTAGCATTGCTACGTTATAAGGGTTTTTCCCGTTGCCTATTAAACTATGGAAATATCAAATAACAATTAATGGTTAAGCGAGACTAAAAATCAGGAAACAATATTTGGTACTAAAACATAATGTAAAAAATAACGAAAACTTGAATAATACAACCTAGTTCGTGGAATTATTTTAATTACGGCCGTATGAAAGTTGTTTTTCTAATAATTTAAACACGCATTTCTCTAAAGTACTTTCTTTTCTCATCTGGTTCTTTATATCAACAAAATATTCATCAAGAAAGGGAGGCAGGTTTACATTAGAATGTTGTAAAAGGTCTCCAAATATTGAATGAAGAATACAATTCACTTTACTTTTAGAGTACACTCTCTAAATTTGAATCAGTTAAAATTTTACTAATTTTAATCAGTTGCTCAATTATAGCTATAAAACAGTAATTTTTTACTAATGTATCAATAACAATTACTCACTTATGAGTAAAAACTAATGATTCTTAGATAGAATTGAGCTACTAATTGAAATTAATACAAATTTTAACTGATTCAAATTTAGAGAGCAGTTTAGAAAAATAGACATCCCTTTATAATAAACGTTTACAAATTAATAACGCAGGTTGAAATAAAAATTGCGAAATAGATAAGAAGTTTTATATTTCCTGCAGGCTTTTGAACGCTGAATCCGAGTCCGAAATTTATGCATATCACACGGTTTTTGAGAGACATAATTGAGTTCCAAAATTAAAAAAGTGGTTTTATCTATTTTTTATTATATAGTAAATAAACCCAAAATACTTCAGACTTCGAAATAGAATTATATTAATTTTTCAACCTTGGATTTTATGTTATGATTTACACAATTTACAAACAGTGTACTTAGATACTTTGCTTGTAAAAAAATATCTCTAATTTTCATTTTTAAGCATTTCAAAAAATTATTTTACAAACTTATATTTCCCATGTGTTGCGACAGTCTGTAAAAATTCTTCCCTCTTACGTCACAAATTGTCAAAACAGAAACATAAACTTATAAGCCGGATAGAAATTTTTTTGCTTTATGGAAAATCAGTATGCAAAGAATTTTTAAATTTGAATACCAGAAAGTTCATATGTAGTTTCATGCGATTTATAAGTTTGTAATCATGAATTTTAGTGGTAATAAGAATATATTTTTTACCCCTCATGAAAACGCAACTTCTCATGCATGTCAAGCAGGAGCCATGTGGTCGATTTGAGGTCGGTGACAACTGCACATGCGCACTTCACTAGCGGACTGAAATAGAATTTTACGCTTGCTCCACAGGGCGTAAAGCGAATTTCAAGGATAATAAAATATATCGAAGTGAATGTTGCTCCGCAAGATGAACAATTTTGTTGGCATCATGTATGTCGCCAATTTCGTTTTATTGACGAAAAGTCAATATCAGGATCTATAAGTAAATCTATCCACGTGATGCACCTGCTCAAAATAAAAACTCGAGGTTCCTTTCTATTGCGCCATCTATAAGATTCTCTTCATGATACAGCTCCTTTGGTACCAAAAATTGGTTCGAAAAGAAAGCTCAGTTTCTACTGTGCTTCTTATATCCACGTATACTTGAATTTTTAAGGAAGGTCGGACAAAACAGACTACTTATCATCTTGAAATTTTCTTCATTCATATTTTGGGTTAGGCAAATGCTTGTTCTTGCTTCTGAATTTTTAAACGATTTTACATTAGAAAATACATAACTATCCATATATGAGCGATAAAGAAAATCACTGTTTTGAGTACCCTCGATTCAAAGTAAAAGTTACTGAAGTTCCAATAAGATGGTAGTTCCGTATCCAAACTACTAAAATCGAAGAGTAGGAGTAAGTGGAAGCCCGTAAAAGCTCTGCCATACTATTTTCCGTCCTGAGCTTTTATGATAGCGATAGGTGCACATGTATATGTATGAATGTATATATGTACATCATTCGGTTATCTGAAAGTATTTAATGACGCGGGTGTGGCTTCCTAGGCCACAAACTTCGTATCAGTAAACAGCATTTACGTTATAGACGCTGTTCAAACACATGAAACGTACGACCAGAGCAAGAAACTCGTAACTACTTAGAGGGTTGAAAAGGTAAAAAGTTTCGTATGAAAAGTTTCAGCAAAATAAAATTTTCTCACGTCCCGTAAAGTATTGCTAAACTTTCCACAATAATACAGTAAGTCGGCTGCACACCGAAGAATTCCTTATGCAAGCAGTGAAATAGTTTGTTTTATTTTATGCATGAACTATGTATCGAAATTAAGTATTTAGTAGAGATATAGGTTTATTTTTTCATGTTTGTGCCTGTTTACAGAGTATTTACAAGCGTATAATAGTGGTGGTCTAGAATTACATGAAAGCGGGAATTTGGCTTAGTTAAATTTGATCCATACTGGCAAGCATAACCGCAGAGCTTCGTGGTTTTCTATTTCAAAAGATTAATGCGAAGGCAAAGCAAACTAATTTTCACGCTTTTCGTCGAGTTATCGACTGACGGGCAAACTGGATATGGACAGACTGCTTCAGGCTGCAAGTAATTATTGAAAACTAACCAAACTCTAATTGCGCCAGAACACGCGAGGCAATCTATTTTACGCAGACTCAAACCTCAAGTCAGAATTCGCACTAAATATGTGTTGAAAGTTTGTAAAAAAGGTTCTCCTCAATCTCAATGAGAAGATATACTGAGCCTTTGTTAAATAAATCAACTATGCCATTATTACGTTGAACAATCATACTTGTAACTTATTTTTTTTACTTAGACTACAATTTATGTTTAGAGTGGAATAATAATCCATGATTAGGGTGACAATGAAGGACTTGAATATTTTTTCACGCGAAACTCGCAACTTAAATGTTTTCTATCAACAAACAAAATCAAATCTTTTTTTTCTTAACATAGCAAAATTAACATATGGTTTAAAATAGTTGCAATAATATTAAGTCTTATCCCCTAAAATTATAACTCTTGGCAAAAGGTCTTGGTAAAGGTAGGTTTAATTTTCCGATACGGGACCTTCCATACATTCTTTATCGGCTTTTAGGGGGTGAGGAGGGGGTTCGGTTAGGAATAGGGAGTAAATTGATACTGCTACGTAATGCTTGTAACCAATCATATATAGTGAATACCTTAATACCTTAAAAGTAAACAAATTTCCATAAAAACAATATCTTTTTTAATATTTTTGAAGTTAGTATTACTCATAAGTTTAATAATTACTGTGAACCTCGGGCATGGGGCCCCCAGAGTTAGGCCTTCCGAGAATTGTCGCCGCGCTGCTGGTAGGACTAAAAGGTGCTGTGGGGGGTGTGCGGTGGTGACTTACACTTGACTGTTTACATTCGGAGTGGACTTTTGTCCGGGCAGCTAGATCCAAGGAAAGCGGGAAAAAGCGGCCTTAACTCCAGGATTCACTGTATTATATTAGACTACAGATTAAGCAGGAAGTAAAAATATCTAATACCTTCAGTAAAATTTAAATGATAATAATTATTATTTAAATATCATCAGTATCACAGCCCCATGGAGAAAATATGCAACCCGTGCTAAGCCATCATACCTATACGTTTTTAGGGTCGCTAATCCGAATCAGGTGTCAATTTAGCCCCATCTGGTCAGGCTCAGGGTCAAGTGAAGGTAAAAATGAAGAAAAACATAGTATCGGAGAAAACCTCTATTCTTATACGATTTTGGGCTTGCCGAATATGAATCCAGGTCCAGTTTGACCCCAGCAAGTAGGGATGAAGGTCATGCCAAGTTCAACATTTACGGAAATATGGAATTGAACTTAGGGGTTCAAATTTATCCCGGATTTGGACACAGTGACCCCAAAAAGGTCTAAGAGTAGAGGTTTTCTCCAATTCCATGGTTTTCTCAATTGTTACCTTGAGATCGCCCACAGCCCGATCTGATGGTATAAAACTCACCCCGGATTTGGATTCAGTGACTGTAAAATCGCCTGAGAGTACAGGTTTTCTCCGATCCAATAGTTTTCTTCATTTTTACCATCACTTGACCTTTAACCTGACCTCATGGGATCAAACTGAACCCGGATTCGGATTCAGCTACCTTAAAAACGCCTGAGATTTTAGGTTTTCTTTAATCCTATGTTTTTGTCCTATCCAGTGCTTTTCCTCATTTTGACCTTCACTTGAACTTTATCCTGACCTGATGGAGTCAAAACTAATTCCGTGCGATTTTAGTTTCAATATTAAAAATCTTACAGTAATCCGCACACAGATTATTTTATTTAAATATAAAATTTTATATCAACAGGAACTAGAAGCAACGGAATAAATTAACAAATTAATTTGGGATTGTAATTCACAGTTTCTTCCTCAATATTAATTATCTAGCAATCTAATTGCTGCTCATTTTGCACGGACGTTGTAAATTATAAATTATTTTTGCGTCATCCTTCAGGTGGCACTCCTCTTCCGCCAGGGTGATCCTGACATCATGCTATTCTTCGTGTTTTGTATCAGATCGCAAAAGTTATTTTTTCTCACAATTTCGAATGAAGTTAGCGATTATCTGTGGAGATATTTTCTCATAAAAATAAAAGCTAATATCTGTAAATAACGCAACAAAAAGAGGTGTAGAGGTCATTAACTTGAAATCCATCTGAAATATTATTTAGGATGGACAACACATAAGCCATTTCGTACTTTTATCAAATGAGCGGCAGGGATTAAATATCCTGAACTTACCGAACTGAGCAGACAGATTTGAAGCTCGTGACATCTGGATCCATGCTTCCTATAAACTATTACAACAATATTCCGAAACAGACGAGCAGTCCTGATTATTGCTTATAGGAACAGAGTAGAAACTAGTAAATTGGGTGTTTCAAATAATACTTTAAACTTTAGGAGAATTTCATATAGATATCTTTGATTCCAGAACGAACAGAAAATGTAAAAAATTGATCTCTTAACGAAAATATCCCGAAGCGCCAGCAATTAATGGTTTCACAATATGTTCGATCAGTTACTTTTTTATACATCTCTACTTTTTCCAATAATATTACAAATGCTGAGAAAAATTCAAACAGAGTAGAGTGAAGGAGTTATGGTGGTTCCCTTCTGGCCATAACAACCATGGTATACCATCTTTAAATCACTTTGATTATCTGAACCGATTCACTGCCAACCTAACACAACACTTCTTTCTTCTTCTTCCAGAGAATCGTACCCAATATCGAAGAAACTCACCCTGATAGGAGCACTGCTGTCAGAAATAGATTCAAAATGAGAGGGACCTCTGAGAAGGCTATAATAGTTATGCTGCCATCTATTGCGGAAAGATTCCTCACACATTACAGTCAGGTAATCCAACTCTTTTGGAGATTACTTCAAAGAAACAACACTTCTACATTCACGAGGCGTGTATCTGTAATTTAAATTTTTTTCTGAAATCCTAGAGCAAGTAAATATCTATAGCAGTTTAAATATGTATAGACTTCAGAAAGAAACTAGCGACGATTCTAGCTTTGATAACGGGACAAAGGGTATAGAACCTACAAAACATATCGCTAGATTAAGAGCAAGATACTAGACAAGCTTAAAAATTCATCAGCAGCAAAAATCAACTATTGGCTAATATCCCAGTGCTTGCGCAACAATCAAATATATTTGTTGCTTCCATTCTCAGAGCTTATATCAGGAGAATAGCTCCATTAATGTCAGGCAACACAAAATATGAGATGCTTTTTATCACTCATGAGAGACTAAATCCTGAAGCAAAAATTCAATCCATCAACAGATGAATAAAGAAAGTTCTTAAGAAGAGCTGAACTAATACTGCTATCTTTACTACATACAGTATAAGACACACATCAACATCGAAACAATTCGACAGGCTACAGGATTGATGTCACATTTAACGGCCCTTGCAAAATTTGATAACAAGCCACTGATGTAGGAAGTAACATTCGCAGAGGCTATAATAAGCAAATATTAAGAAGAATGTTTTACTTATTTTATTCAAACAATTTAAGGAATTTTCCATCATTGTTTCGCTCACGCGTCGTCTTTAGTTGTTTCGCATATAAACTCTTCAATTGGTAAAATACCGGTTTTTTTTTTTCACTTTCTATCCAAAAATAATATAAATGAGCAAAATCGCAACTGTTTTCTTTTAACATTGACATAATTGATCTCCAAGACGAAGCAGCGAAGTACAAGTACAATTGGGAAGTTGAGCGAACTTACTTGAGGTGAAGTTCAATCACAATTGTGCGAGTTGCCTCGTCCTAATAGATCAAAGCCACTCACATAGTAGCAGATACCCCACATGCAATGCTGTTATTTAGATCTAGACTATAGCGTTAAAATAAATGAAAAGCTTGTCATTGGGCGGGAAGAGCGCCACTTAATGAAAGGCGCCAAAATAATCACGACTTTAAAATATCTTTGTGAAACGAACATTAAATACATTACTTAAGAAACCTTTTTGAGAGACTTTATCGGCTCTTAGTTAACTGAAAGTTTCAGTAATACAAAGAAGTTTTACTTGATTCAAAGAAATTTTTGTAGTTTAAAAAACAACATAGAATTGAAAATTATTGAATTTTCAAGATTTATATTTCAAAGGTATTTGGAAATTCTTCAATTTTAAAGTTTTGCAATTAGAAACTCTTTATTTGTTATGATTTAAAATTGAAGATTTATCAATTTGGAATGTTTATAGTTTAAAATAATGTGATGATTAAGTTATTTTATACCATGCTCGATTTTAAACACTAACAATGAAAATTTCTTCAAGGTTTTATATTTCCCATTAAAGACTCTTAAATACTTTATATTCATATGTATAATAAGATAATGAATGTTGTGTGCTAGTGTTTAAAATATTTAGTCCTAGTTTAAAGATTTAGGATTAAAATGTATTGGTTGATTTATTTTCAGGATATTTTTGTAATTTTTACATATATAATATATATGTTTCGTTATGTGAGGAAATGAATGGTAATTGAAATTTCCTTGCTAGTAAGCAACTACATAATACTTGATAAAAAATAGCCGAAAATATTTTTAAAAAATTACCTAACACAAGCCGCGGGTGTGTCACGATTTGCTAAATAGGGCAGGGAAAAGTTTAACAATTTTCAAAACATGCGTTACGTACATTATGGATGCCTCCTGAGCTTATCTTCCGAACTCCCTCGAAACTTGAAAGCGGGAAAATTTTCATTCGCAGAATATAAAATTGTAATTCATTAGCAATAGTTTACGATACCGCAAATGAAAATGACGAAACTCTTCGTATTTTTTGGTAAGATGTAACTGCATAAGACTTCCAATACATTTTCGGTAAAATGTTGTTAAAAATTTCAACAGAGTTGCTTTAAGAAACTTTACCAGAAGAATATGTGATTATAAAAGCCTCTATTAGTCAGGAAACTGACGAAATGTATATTTGCACAAATTATTTGAATGAATGGAAAATTACAAATCATATTTTCCTCGCTCAAATCATCTGATTAAAATCAGTCGTTTGGAATAACAATCCCCTTGCTGACGTTTTCCGATATAATAATTGAAAATTGATTACTCTGCTGATATCGTGAATCCTGTAAGTATAAAGGAAAGCCTTTTAAGCTGAGCAGAGTGAATGTAAGTAACGTTAATTGGATCGGAACTTCTCCTTAATTGCAAAATGGACAGAATCTGTCAGCTCTTCTTTGGAGTCGAAAGTTCGTACACTCTGATATTGTATCTGCGCTTGTACTTGTCAGATAAGGTTTAATAAAATCACGTGTTTGGGTAAGCAAAAAAGAGAGCGCAGCCAATACAGTTTGGCAAAGGATAAGTGGATATAATGGTGATTTAATAAAGGAAGAGTGGAAGATAAGGAAGAGGGTGAAAAGGAGATGCAGAAAGAAAAAGAGAAAAAGGAGAGATTTACTACAGAGGAAGAGCAAAGGAAAGAGGGACGTGAACAAGTGAATGGGTCAGACAACATACGATACACACATACACCCGCGCACAAAGCTCTCTCTCTCTCTCTCTACATATATATATATATATATATATATATATATATGTGTGTGTGTGTGTGTGTGTGTTATATAGTCTACGCCACAGCTTGCATCCCTACTTGCAAAGGAAAAGAGCGCAAGAAATGCTTGGCTTATCGCGCGTTTTCGACAAATTAGGATCATTTAGAGTACCGGTTCTGTTTCGTGCTATATATTTTCCTGTCTAGGTAGATTAGTCCAATTTACTAAACTAGTAATAAATACTCTTACTAGCTTAAGGGTCGATTAAACTAAGCAATTTAAAGTTATTTTTTCTTTTCACAAATGTAAGATTACAAAGGAAGATTTTTTTTTGTTCTATTATGGTTATTAGTCAAGGTGGCCTCTTTCTTTTATTTTAATGCAAGAATAAAAGGTTTCAACATTTTGCGAGTTTCCCGGTTTATAACCATTTTCCCGGTCACTAGAATTCAAAAGTTTATGCTTCTTAGCTGAAAAACTTTTAACTCGTATTCACAGCATTGAAAGTAAGTGTTTATGAAATAAAAGCATTTTAAATTGAGGCTGTTGATGGTAAAAAACCATATAGGTAAAAGTCATCTTTTAAAAATTATATATTTTTTTAAACTGTGATACCACGTCCACTAGATTTTCTAAAAATTTTGTTTATATCATAAGAACATGCATTAGGGTGTCCTTAAAAAATTAAATGTTTTTGTGTTATTCATTCCCTGAAAAAATGCATATTTCGTTTTTTTTAAAGGACCAACTGTGGTCCTGGGGCCTAAATTGCCTCAAAATAATTAATACTATTGACTAACGTTAATTTTCGTGAAAATAATAAGTGTTTGGAAGAAAATGCAACCGATCGTATGAGACAATCTTGGAAAAACTAGACCAAAGACGTTTATCACAGTTAAATATTAAAATGTCATATTATCCATTTTCTTTTATTGTACCAAGCCAATAAAGTATTAAAAAACCTTAAAATTTCGTTAAAAATTTTCGACATTCCAAATGTGTTATTTCAACCTGTATGAGAGGTAGTTTTTCAATCTAAGGTCTTATATTTTTCTTCGACTTTTGTTAAGTTTTTGTCGATATTTGTCAGTATTTGTGTAAAATTAAAAGCAATTTGTTAAAATGTATAGGTTTCACAGAAATGTGATGCAATTAATCAAAGTCACCTATTCTTCTTCATTTTTTGGACAAACGACATTATTTATTTAAATTCAATGTTTATTTTACAGTCACGTTTTACTGCAACTTGTGTCATTTTTCAATACATTAAATTTGTTTATTTTTAATGTTGTTTTTTACGATTTAGTCAAAAAATTTTGTAAAATAAAATTTTATTGTTCCTTGTCTCCTTTTGCCAAAAACTTAATTTTTAATTTTTAAAATCTTTTTGTAACAATAGTTTATAAGAAATTTTTAGGTATTTTTTAGTTAAAAAAGTTTAAAATTTTTTTTTGTCTCTTGTGTCATTTTTCCACAAATTTTATTTTTTTATTATTAAAATTATGAACATCCTATATAAAAATTATCGAAGAAAAATTACGCAGAAACTACGCATCCTATCAAAAAACTATTAATTACAAATTTTTAGCTATCTTTTAAAAGATCAACTTTTGCCTATTATTTTGTTCATAGCTTGGGTGGCATGCCCAAAAATTAAACTTTTTATTTTTTATGTTGTTTTTTACGAATAAAATAAAAAATATGCGGCCTATCAAAAAGTCACCTATAACAAGTTTGTAAACTTTTCGGAATGCACAATTTTGGTTGAATTATCATTTGTCTTATCTTGTATAGTTTGACAAAAAATGGAGTTTTCATTTTGAGTACTACGAATAACTTCAATGACTTAACCTTTACTTTAGTATACTAAAAGATTATATTAAAGGCAATGCCAATTTGTCAATTCTTTCGAAAGTAATCTAATAATAATGTAAAAAATCAGCTTTTGTTATACCTTTTTTTAAATTATTTCATTTTGCTTAAAGTTTTTGTTATTATTTGACTTTAGGTGATAGATGAGGAGTTAGATAAGCACATACGTGAAGGTAAGAAGGTTATTGTAAGAGCAGGGCCCGTTATCAGAAGTAAAAATATATCAAATAAAGCTAAAATGGCGATACATAATTCTGTACACAAGAACGCCTATGTAAGATCCACTGATTTACTAATTCCAAGAACGGCTGACCCATGCAGTTACACAGCCAGTGTGTAGCAGCGTCAACAATGGGTGGCCACTAGTTTACAATAGAGTGTTTACGTTTCCACAGACTGATTTAATCACAAGGCCAGTGCGAGCCAACCCCTGAATGTGTTCTTATATATGCGTTCTTGTGTATTTGTACCGACTGTACTATACGGTAGCGAGACATAAACCTATCAAGAAAAATACAAGAGTACAATTAACGCGATTGACATGAGATTTTTGCGCATAATATGCGGGAAAACTCTGATGGACTAAGTGAGTAACGAGATAATTCTCAAAGAATGTGTTGCAGAGGAAACACTAGTTGATACATGGGAAAGAATTCGGTTAAGATGGTTCGGGCATGTTGAGAGCATGCCAGATGAACGACTAACGAAACAAGTATATCAAGGTAAAGTAAATAGCAGTGTGTCCAGAAGCTGACCGCAGAAAGATTGGTCAGAATGTGTGAATGAAACCCTAGTTAGAAGAGACAAATGAAGTCACAGAAACAAGAGAGCACGCATGAAGAAATGCATGGACGTGGAGGTAATTAGAGAAGTATGTCAGAACAGAAAATTATGGCGGCAAATCGTTAATAAAAAGAATGTCCGTCAAGTGAATGGCGCCTGAAACAATAGACCTTGGATACTAATTGACCCAAGTAGGGAACCTCACATGACGACTTTGTGAGGCTCTTCACTTGCTACTCAACTTGCTACACTCTTGGCACTATTGCTGACAAAGTTTCTCATACCAGGCAGGCAGATAACGAAGAGGATAGGAACTGAGCAGAACACCAAAACCCACCAATAATAATTGAAGAGTATATTAAAGATTTTGAAACGCTTGTCACTTTCCGAGGATCAGCGAGACGCCCCTGGAGCTGTGAGATAGGCAGATCTCACTATTCAAAAAGCTGTCCAGTAAGAAAATCTGCGACAAACGGTAAGCAGTGGAACATCAACTGTGTCAGCTGAGGAAGCTTTGACTTGCGGCAGCTATTTGAAGCCAATTACCTCGAAATAAATACCGTGGAAGAGCATCAAGTGGGATACCACAATGTAATAGGATTTGGTGCGTCTCTATTATGAAAGTGCGAAGTTTATAACGGAAATGGAAAAAGGATACAATTTAGGAACGAAATTTGCTGCAAAGTATCGTAATATAGGGAAAGTCGCACTAAGTCGTCTTACGATGGCAGCACTAAGAAATCAGCCAGAGGTGACTTTTGTCACCTCAATCGTTCGCGTCCGCTCGTAATTGTATACCTACAGCATCGTCACAGAAGGTTTCAAGCATCGTATTAAATTAACTTATAACATCCTAATCTCATCAGTCACTTGACTTAGTCCGTGGCTATGATGTATAACCGGGTTCATTTAAGTAAAAGTTTTGAATGAGACATTAATAAGACATAATTAATAAGACATTTTCTGGAGTACATTACCGTTTAATTAATTTACATACTAAATTATTCATTCTTGCTAGTATCGTACAAAGACTTGGACCACTTTCGGTATATAGCTATTTTGAGTATATAGAATTGAATGGACAATTCTTAAAGCTTATTTATAGAGCAAATCATTGATACAAAGATATAAACTTTTCAATATCGATTTATTGCAATGAATAAGTATATGTAAATGTAACCCTTCTGACAAAATCAGACAATTTCTTCAAATTTAAAAACTGTACGTAAAAAATATTGAACAAATTTCAAATAGCTGTATGAGAGTTTAAGTATATGAGCGAATAAGATATTTAACTAGTATGATCGAAAGTACAAGGCAAAATTTCAGAGTGAGGCAATTCTCAAGATTATTAAAAACTGGAAAATTCCACGTAGCAGACGCGTATAAAGGCAATACCTTACAGATACGTTTACCTGCAGTGCAATTCGTTCATGATGATGAGGTGACAGTTTTTTGCACGACAGTGGAACATTTCTATAGAAATGCGATATTCTCAATAATGTATGTAGTCGATGTGCCAATTCCGAATCTTCTATGAGTTTGCATTTATAGAAATATTGATAATTAAGTGCAAATTGGAACACTTGTACACGAAAAAGAACTTGAATAAAAATATTCGATCAGTATTTAAAATTTTGTATTTTCTTCTAAATAATTATAATTTATCTTACTAATTAGAATACTTAATTAAACATTTTTCAGGAGGATTTAAAAAATATTGAGGGGTTTTAGCATGATTAAGTGGGACTTGAAAATTACAGTTGATATTACAGGAGGAATTAAATTAGGATTTGTGGGCTGAAATAAGCTCACACAGAGAGAAATAGCTCAAAGTAGGCTTTATCTAGAATCAGCGGGTTTAATATTGGATTAAAATTTCGATCTACTTTCAAAAATTTGCTGGGCAATAAACAATACAATTTTTAAAATGTAATTCATTTTTGGACCAACCTTATGTACATGAAGAACAAGTGATGAAAAAACGGATATTTAAAAAAAATGCACAGCATTATTAAATTTTAATTAATAATTTGTTATGTTAATTATTTTGTCTACTGGTCCAATTATCTTTGACCTTATTATGAGCAGGTCCAAGATTTCATCTGACCGGAATCAATATTTTTTTTTGAATTATCATTTTCTTTAAAGAGGAACAAGCATTTACAATAGCAAATCTAAATTTAAGAACCAATTTCGTGGTCATTTCCTGTTTTATTTAAAGCTTGCAAAAATATTTGCCGGTCATTCAAATAAAAAATACAAACTTTAGGTTTCCATAACATTCAAACCTAAACTAAAGATTAGAGTAAAACTGTTCCAAATTCAAAATAATAGATATATATTCTTTTAAAATTTCTAAATTTTAGTTTCGAAATAATAATGCCTGTAAAATTGATTACAGATTGAAGGCTTTGTTATTTGAATATTTTTTATTTTAATAGCTTCAAAATTAGAGAATACATATTTTCAAATAAATCAATCGGCGTCTTTTCGGAATTGGACTGATTCCCCCATCAGATAGCCTGTTGATAAAATATATGTCCCGTGCAGAAATCGCCAAGTTTGTTTCAGGTTCTACACTTGGGCCAGGCCGGGGGCCCCTAACCTGGGCCTAGTTTGAATTTTGAAATGGCTCGAGCTAGTATTATTCTGTTTGTTTACTCATTACATGATAGTTTCAAGTATCAAGCTTTACAAGTGGCAATCATTGTAAATAAATTCACAAAAATTACAACAATAAAAAGCACTTTTGAGAGTTCGGAGGCTTCGAGCAATCGCAAGTATCCCACACTCACGTAGGGAAAGTCCAAGTAAGCACTTATATCAATTAAAAATAATATTTTCACATTAAGATTGCACGTGACTTCTAACTTTAAATTGAGAACATCTTTTCGCTGAATTATAAAGTATAAATATATTGTTAATTATTTAATAATGTTTAATAAACATAAAGCAGCATACATATCAGAAAAAACCTACGGTATCTTCATTTATACTCATTTCCAGGTTTATAGCACTTTTGATCAAAATTGGTTAATTTTTAATAAAATATTTGTTCATTCGAAACCTCTGCAAGTTAATAGATTTAAATAAAAAACACTTTTCCTTAATTTGGAGTTTTGATTAGGAAAATAAAGAATGACAAATAATTGAAAATGAACTGGGGCCAAGCTGGGCGATCTAGCCTGGCAATTAAACCGGGCCTTGCCAGATTTGGCGTTCCATTAAAACTTGGCCTAGGCTAGATCGCCAGGCCAGAGCCTAGTTTTGCCGAGGCTGGGCCCTGTTTGGGTCGTGACTAAATTTCTGCACGGGGTCTAGGGGAAAAAGTGGAAAATTAAAAAATCCCCTTAGGTTTTATGCAGACTATATTTACTTATTTACTCATAGACTTCCGTGTGTATAAATATAACCTGCGCAATGATAAACTGCTGTTTATCCTAATTTTCCACCATTACCCGTAGGCTAGGGAAAAATTGTGAAACTAAGAAGTGAATCAATGTCAGTTTTTAACCATGCTACTCGAAATACGCAAAGATTTTGTATTTATTCATCGTCTTTTGTGCACGTAAATGTAGTCTGCGTAGAACATTCAGGTACTTTTTATAATTATCCACTTTTTCCCATAGGCTGGAGAAAACAAAAAATCTGTTGAAACGTTCTGAGGCTACACTTGTAATAAGCGACCCGAGATACATGAAGCATTTATATTTACTCACAAACTTTAATCAACCTCAGTGTATATGAAAATACCCTGTGTAAAACCGTAAATTTTTATCAATTTCCTACTATTTCCCCTAGGCTAGGGAAAATATTTCGTCCTGTATATTGATATTGAGGTCAAATTTGAATTCAGCCACTCAATAGGCACAAAGGTTTGTATTACCTTGCCAGCGTACAAATATGACATTAGAAGGTTCCGAAATTCTCTTGATTTTAAGTTTATCTCCTAGGCTAGGGAAAAAATCTGATACCTAGGGGAATTTCTGAGTTCGGATTTGGTTTTAGCGGCTCAAAATAAATACAAGTGCATTTATTAGCTGCAAAGTACAGACATGCTGCTATTTTACAATTACCTTCGCAGATTCAAAAATTCCCTAGATTTTTTAATTTTTCCCAAGGCTAGGGGTAAATTTTAACATTAAATCCTAATTCTGAGGTCAGCTGCGGATTCAGCGGCTCAAAATATATAAGGATAGACTGGTCTCGTACACAGTTCAGACACATTTTTTTGCAGGCCTGTGTTATCATTGTATGAAAAAATAGATGGATCTTACTCTGCAATCTACATTTCACATTAAGGTGTTTCAAAAATGCTTTGGAAATTGCTATTTTTGAATTTTCATGCAGACTATTTTGGAATTTTTGAACTTCTCTGTTAGAGGGAGGAAATTATCAATCAACGTTTTACAAAATACTGGTGTAAATAATGTATCACTATTTATCAGAATATTCCCTTATAATAATGCTAGAAAACTGCTGTTTCTTTTTAATTTCCAACTTTTGGTACAGTTTTTAATTAGAGTTAGGTAATAATTAAGTCTAATTTGAAAAAATAATTTTTAAATAATTTATTACTATTTTATTAATTCTTTCTTTGAAAAATATATGCTAGAAGGTTACAGTTTTTTCTGAAATTCCTCATTTTTATTTACCTTTCACTCAATAAGCAAATAATAAATTTTAGTTCATATACGAAATTGTTTGAACAATTTACTACTGTTTATAACTATCTTCTCTTAGAAAAATGATAAAAAGATGCAGTTTTCTTTTTAAATTTTCTTTCATTTTCCAGTTATGGACAAATTATAAATAATCATCAGCAAGAATTTATGTTTAATCAGTATTCCTTTTTTTCGGAATAAAGAATATTGCTTGAATTACATAAGCCCTCAGTAACTACTTCAATTAAGTTATTTCTAATATTTCGTTTTATTTAGGAAAAACGTATACGTTTAAAGAAAGTAATTGCTTAAAAAATGATTTTCTCTTATGTTTATTTTTTCATAACAGAAATTCAAAAGCAAATTGAGAAAATTGGACAAAAAGTTGAGATTTTCAGAAAATACTGCTACATTCTAGCATTATTTAAATAGAATATTATTTAGAATAATGATAAGTTGTTTACGTGGCCAAAATAAACTTATTAGAATTACTGAAGGAAAATATTTTTGAAAATAATAATAAATTGTTTGAAAAACTGCATGTGTTAACTTAAATTAATAATTACCTCACTCTAAATGCAACTGCAACTTTATAAAATTATCTTAAAGGAATAATGTCATAAATAATAATAATTTTTTTAAACAATTATTTTTATTAGCCTGAAATGATTATTGCCTCGACCTATCTAAACAGTTGAAAGCAAGTTGAAAATTTGAGAAACAGCGGTGCTTTTCTATTTATATTCTAAAATAAATTTGACATAAGCAATAATTAATGTTTATAAAAATTTATTTAAATAGTTTGTTTTTAGCGAAGAGTAAAAATTTATATATTAAAAACAATTCGTGTCAAAAGAAGCAGCCAAAAATAATAATTAGCAACTGAAATTGGCAAACCCAATTTGTCACTTATGGGGTCCTTTTGGGACCCTATGAAACAGGCACGTATGAGGGTGATAATCAAATTATCATTTTCAATTCGTATTCTCTTAATAATTAAAATAGATATACACCGAATATTGATGATTCTAAAGAAAATTAACAAAAACGTCTTGTTTCCTTTTGGAAAATACGTATTAAACTTCATGGGGCTTGCGGAACATTTTGATACAATTTTTTTCTAAGCACACATTATTTTTTGTGAATAAAAAAATGGGGAGGGGGTGTATGCATGCAAATTTAAAAGGAAAAGTTGTGGTTCATCCTATCGCACATCCTTACTCGATATCCTTTATTTCGCTCAATATCAGTTTCTGATTCCTTACAATATACAGCTGAAGATAGTTTATTGTTTTTTTTAACATTATGCTTTAGTTCTACTAATTGAATCAAATACGAGTTGAAGTCAAATAATAACTAGTCATTAAAGTAATCATTATATTTAAATTAGAGTGTCTCGAAATAAAAAAAAATCAGAAAAAATTTAAATAATTATGGTTACTTTATAACACTTAGAATGTCACATTCAAGAAAGATATTATTTTTAAGAGTTCGGTTTTGTCAAGATTCCGGGTTTTCTGTTATCATTAGTTAAGATCCACCTTGCACTCACTCTTGGTAACCTCAAAAAATATCAGAAAAGACAAAGGCTAAAAATTATAGCTGTTGTGAGTTTTGGGAAGTTATTAATAGTTTTAACTATTTTTTAACTAGTACGAACTGATTTTAAGTGTTACACGAGAAGACTTTCTGCTGAAAATTAGACAAATTATTGTTTGAAAAATCAATTTGCTGTAATTTCCCATTCATATAATTCTTTTCATTTCTCTTTTCACAATCAGTATGCCTTAATAATATTTTCCGAAACAATAAAACGAGTAAATATATTTTTAAAATAAAATTATTTTTTTGATTCACGTAAATTGTACATTTCATAATATTTTATTTATAGCATAGCACTAACCATATTTCTTGCGATCACGGTAATATTACGCTGATATTAATATTATGTGAGTTTACAAAATGAGAGTCTGAGAATATTCACATTAGATCGCAGGTTTTCATTGTTATGTAACTTTCTGCGGAGTCCATTAGCAAGCACTTTATGTATTCTTGTGTGGATCGAATAGTAAATGTGTACAGACATATTACCTACTTAACACTTTGCGGTGACAGTGAATTATAGCAAAACCAAGCTCTTACTTCATACTCACCTGATTATTTAAAAAAAAAACTTTCTAAAAACACATTATACCTGATTTATTCCTTTACTTACTAATATTTATTTAATGTTTCATTATATTGATCAACCAAAACCAGTGCGAATTTACCAACTTATGTCTTCGTTACAATTTGATATTTTCAATTAAAGAATGATTAACATTAAAAAACATTGAACCATTGAAACAATTTTGCTTAACCTACAGGAAATGTTAAGGTTTTGTAAGAAAACACATGTTATCATCCAAACTAATGCATTTATTTTGTATGCACTATCTACTCGTGATATAAATATACATACAAGTATAGAATAAAATATATCTTCTTCCACAATAAGTGAAACAAAGGAGTTAATATTTCTTACAATGGTATCACTTAGCTTGAATTGCAAGATAGATAGAAGATACACGTATTGCGCAGTGACAAGCGTAAATTCCTTAAGCGTAATCTGGACTCCGAGAATAGTCGGAGGAGGAGGGCTATTGATTGGAAATTTAAAAATGCATCGCGTGCCGAAGTTATTTTCCATATGCACCGTCCGGAGGTAAGTATTGATTGCTGGTACCACCTCCGAAGATTCCGCCTCCAAATCCACCTGCAGGTCCTCCAAATCCACCCCTACCTGTCGACAGCACGAAATCTCATTTATATGTATGATATGTGCAACAACGTCGGAGGCTCCAGGATTCCAGTCGAGGTGTGACTTTCTACCCTTCTCGAAAAAAGTAATCACTGTTTGTCTATGCATTCGGCTTGGGGCCATCTCCTTAAGTTAACAAACCGGGGCTTAATCATGCAAAACTTTAAAAGACTGAATAGAAGATATTGCAAATTAAAATAGAAACAAAAATATATTTGAAGATTAAAGATGGAAAGAAAGGAGGATTGAAAAATGGGATAAAGACTGTAAAGATCAGAAAAAGAAATGCGTAAAGGAATGCTTACACCAACATAAAATTGGATGAGCCTGAAAAAAAACATTTTTTTGTTGGAAGTATATTTTTCTCAGTGAATTTAGAGTTATATTTATCATTTATAATTCTTTAAAGATTTTTTGTCTTTTGTCTTTATAGATTTTATCATATGAAAAGGAATCAAATTATGTTAAATGTGACTTAATAATAATCAAAATGCTGTTCATATTTAATGGAAATTCATTAACTTGCATAATGGGAGAATATTTTTTAATTCGTGCATTCCACAATTCCGACTCATATATACGTACATTATACTCTTTTAAAAAATATACTTTTATGTATCGGAGAAATTTGCTTTTGAATGCAGCACTTGTGTAGTAGATGAAATTAGCTCAATGAATTAGAAGATTGGGAATATGTAGGTATTCGCCTCTGTGAATCTCTTTGAATATTGTATTTCATTTTATTTCAGTCAATTCAATTAACTCAATTAAATCACTCCTAATAATCTATAATTACTTAGCTAATCGTCTGTAACCCATATGTCTGAAAGCAATAGGGATATAAATATTTTATTAAACGAATCAAGTTACTATATGAGTTTCCTAATCTTAAACCGACCTTTAAATATCTGCAGTTGAATTTAAAATGTTCAAACAACCTCAATGAACCATCTCAAAATTTCAATCAATAAATGCAATGTTTAAAAAATTATTAGTTTGAAAGCGAAAATCTTCTTAAAATAAAAGATTTTTTTTGCAAATGTTTGAGACTTCACAATTTACGAAGAAATTTAAAATCTAAAATTATACCATATTAGTTTGCAGGGAAATTAGAATGCTGTGATTTCAAATTTTAAGTTTTAAAAAACTAATCATTTTTAAATTTTAATTACGAGAATTTGTGGATTTCGCCAAATTAAAGCGTCTGTTATACCGATAGTGATTTAAAGTACTTAAAATTTGGTATATTCAAAACTGTTTTAATTGAAACTTTCACAAATTTAATTAATGTACTTATAAAGTACACATAAATTTAAAAAATTTTAATCTGAAGGTTTAAAGTTAAATAAATATTTTTAATTGAAGCATGAAATTGTAAAAATTAATAATTTAAAGCAATTTGTTAATAAAAGCGTTAAAACAAGTAAATTTAAAATAACTGCCCTACAGGTTGAAAATTTCTTTAACTCAATTTCAGTTCGATCGCTAATATTAAGGAAAAACTATTTTTGCCAGGCCACTAGGTACGCTATTAATAGATGATGGCTATTCTTTTCATTAGTATGGGCATTTTTACACAGCCGTACATAATTTCTAAACAAATAAACCATTCTGAACTCATTGGCGAAAACATTATTTGTGAATTCTAAATTTTTTTAGTAAAATGTAATAAACCTTGATTTAAGTCAAAAATGCACAAGTCTTACTGCAAAACGCATACAAGGGCGCAAAAATATAAGATATATCTAATTTTCGCTGCATCTTCGTTGTAGCGAGACGTCACACAGTGGAGCAAAAAAACATTCCTAGATGAATTGATTTTCTAAAGAAAATTTGTATCCGATTTTATCTTTTTTTAAGTTATAAATAATTAAATTCCGCATCAAACTGTCATGGCGATTTAAAAAAAATGTATCACTTAATTTATTCCATCATAAATACCTCACATCGATGATTGCTTAAGCATTTGTTTATAAAATTACAGATTATTTTTTCACTTTCATTAATTCAACTGAAAAACTCATTTTGTCCATAAATTATTTAAATTCAGTGCGAATCAAGTAAAAAATCGTTGCCAATCCCTACGAAACAATTTTCATTTAATTCTTTGCTTATATCAAATTTGATAAATGTTTACATGCTTTAGTTGCTATTAAATATCTTTTTCAGATAATTGCTACATGTTTGCCAGGTATTTTCAAATGAATACAGGCGTTTGTTAAGAAGCCGTATAAATTAAACTTCCGATTTTTTATTTTTATTTTTCTTACATTTCGTTATTTATTTTTTTGATTTATTTTATTGATGTCCATTTTTTCATTTTTTATTTTTAATACTTTTAAAACACCCTGGCTCTTTCTGGAAATGTAAACAAAAGTATGTACATGTTAAACTTATAAAATTTTTTGGTCAGGGGGCGGGGGGCTAGTTAGCATCCGCTTAAGGCCCAAAGACTGAGCAGATAATGAAGAGGATAATCTTTTTTAATATTTATTTCTAGCCGTTGGTACTTTCAACACAAATACCGTCTATATTAGACAGACTGAAAAATTCGCTAACTGGACGCAAGTCTGCCCCAATAATTTTCTACATGGATTCAATTAAATACAAATAAATTAAAATAAAGTGAGGCAAAAATAAAAAAATCACTTTTATCATGAAAATTACATTTCCAAAATAAATAAAAAATTAATAATCACCCAAAGAACATATAAAAGGTTTGGTTATTTCTGGAGTTATTCGGAATAAAATAAAATAGTGCAATTTCCATTATGATGAAATCCTTTCAACATGTGTTCATTCAACTGAGAATTGGTTAATCACTTGACCTGCATATATATAGAATGCAAAAAATTGTGTTTTATTGTATTGAAAAATATTTTAAACAAACTATCCAGTTCTCACACTTATGTCCAATACTCTTACTTGTACAGAGCATTAGCTTTTGGACATTGGAAATAATAATGAACATCAACTGCCCTACATTTATCCGGATAATCCTTTCAAGTGGTATCGGCAATATGAGATTTTCCACTTCAGGGAATGATTGTTTTGAGATAAATCGACTAATTGACTCTATACTGACCACTCTGGGATCCACCGCCAAATCCTCCTTGGTATCCACCCCCGGCGCCACCAATTGGGAATCCTCCCGCACCTCCTCTAGGGAACTGGGCTTGACCCTCATATTGAACATCTGCGTTATATCCGTTTACATCATCTGCTGTGTATTTTACGACCTGAGTTCTCGAATCCGGTAGCAAGACCCTGTATTCCCCTCGAACGACGTTTCCGTCGCTGCTCTCCTGTTGATTGTAGTCGTTTCCACTAGGCGGATCACGTACTTCATATTGGAAACTGTAAGGTCGAGGCTATAAAATAAGAACATACGTCACTGGGTCAATATTTACAGTATACATCAATTTCAAGTGCATTTAATACATCATTTTACAACTTCATTAATTGAGCAGTTTGATGCAACAAAGGCCTACTTGTATTTTCAGAAGTCACTTGTTTTTCATTTATGCTTCGTTTAGTTATGTGCAAAACAAATGAAAAACAAGCGACTTCTAAAAATACAAGAAGGTTCAGTTACTCTCGCCTGAATGAACTACAATTCGACAGGCTTATTTATCAGATTCTACAAAAGTATTGTGCTGTAAAGGAAAATTAATAATATATCACATTCTTTTCGCTCAAAAAAATTTAAATAACCTAGCTCCTGTCCCCATTTCTGATGGCTTTACAACATACTAAGACCAATCGAAAGTGTTTTAGAAAACGTTCAACATCTAAGTAAAAGGGGTTAATTTTCATACGAATAGTTGGACTTTCAACAGAGTAGTTAGATTTTTAGGACGAATTTTGTCAAACTAAAAAAAAACAATTTTCAACGAAAAAGGACCAATTTATAACCAAGTAGTTGATAACACGAAAAAGGTAAATTTTCAACCACAAAAGATTTATTTTCAACCAAATATTTTAACTTTTAACTTAAAAATATGAATACTCAACCAAAAATAGAATACTTAACTTTTAAAATAAAAATTAAACATTTTAATTATATTAGGCAAAGAGAATGAATTATCAACCAAAAATATAAAAGTAGACTTTCCAATAAAAAAGAATAAACTTTCAACGATAAACTAAAAAGATAAATTTGAAACTAAAGAGTTGAACTTTTTACAAAGAAAGAATGTTTAAATTCAACGGAAGCGTTGAATTTTCAAACCAAAAAGAAGAACTTTCTATAAGTAGTTGAATTTCCCACCGAAAAGAAACCTTTTTAACAAAGTTTGTGAATTTTTTAACAAAATACCTACATTTATAACAACAACAAAAGATAAATTCTCAAAAAAAAGTATGATAGTATATTTTTCAAACAAAAAGAATTAATTTTCAACCAAAAATAGTTGGCTCATCCAGAAAATGATTTAGTTTTCTCACAAAATAATCAAATTTTCAACTTAATATGAAGACTTTTTATAAAAATTGTTAAATGATAAAGAAAATAATTAAAAGTTTAACAAAAAGATAATTCTAAACTAAATAAACTTTTACAAAATATAAATAAATCCTCAATTTTCACAACAATAAAAAAACATGCAAGATCTTAAGCACAGTAGATTTCTGGTATGAATAACCTGAAATGGAAATTTTGTTAGTCTTGCACTGACTGATATTTTATCCTAGAATAATATCAGCATATTGAGTTTGCTCTTTTGATAGCGTTTTGCCCATGCATTAAATGCTGAAATATTTACATTGCATCGAATATTCAAAGCACCACTTGGTCGGAAATTTATGACGTCAGACAACGGTTCAGCACTTTTGAGGATCATTGAACGCAATGATGTTCAAAGGTATCAAAGCTTGATCGGCTTGCAATAAACCCAAGGTTCTGTAAATCAATTTTTTTTATAACGAAAAACAAGTTTACAAAGAGCAGTGCACAGCTGTTCTAAAATAAATTTTGCTTATATGTCAATATAAAGTGAACGTAAAGAAAGAAGAAGTATCCTCCATTTATGAGAAGCCTCTGTATATTTTAATTATAAACAAATAATCCTTTTTAAATTACTCGTTTATGCCTTCGAAGAGCGAAAGAGCATTTTTCAGTTCAGAATCAGTAGAAGAGAACGACAATTTAATATAGAGCAACCTGAGCTCTCATGTCTGACTACATAAAGTCCTTTACTACTGGGTGGGTTTCATCGAGATACAAACGTACATATGAAAGTGCGCATTCATTTCCATTACTTTCTTTTTAATTTTTATGAAATAGATAGCGCTTTTCAAGACTTGAGAGATTGCATATTTCACAATTATGGTAATGTAGATGGGAATGGTTTAAATATGTCTGCTTTTATATTTTAGTAAGGATACGTAGTGTACACAGTTTGGGTCAATTCTTTTGTTCACGCAAGTGTATTTATTGTACTATCTAAAGAGACGGTATATAGTTTACACAATCTAGGTGCAGGTTGGATTTTTTTTGCTAATATTAAAAATATAAATAATTTTAAAATTATTATCAAACCAATTTTTAAATACTGAGTTTTTTAATTTTTCGGTACAATGACTAATAATCAATCATTTTGAACTGAGAGCATTTGAAATTTTAGAAATATATAGATTGAAATATTTTGAATTAAAAAAGTTTCAAATCAAAAAATTTTATATTATGTTACATTCTGAAAAAAAGAAATAACAACTTTTAGAATTAAATAATTTGAAATCGAAAGTATCTAAACTTGAATAATTTTAAATAAAATGCTCTGCCAACTGAAAAATTTCATAGTTAAAATTATATGATTTATAATTCCAATGAAGCGTTCAAAATTTAAAAATGTTTTTTTCAGTGAAAGTATATAAAAATTCAATGATTTCAAACTAGAATTTTAAAAGCAAAAGAATTTCAAAGGTACTAAAATTTAATATTTTTGAATTAGAGTCTTGAAAATTAAAATATTCAAAGTTCAAAATTCAGAGAAACTGAAATTGTATTACTTCAACCACTAAATGTACAAAAGTTAAGAATTTAAAATAAAAAACTTTTAACTAAAATAATTTCTAATTCGAAGCCACTGAAATTTAAAAAATTGAATAGTCAATTAAATATTTCAAATTCAAAGCTTCTGAGATTCTAATATTTTTATTGCACTTACATGAAAAAATTACAACTTGACAATAAAATTGATCGGAGAAAATTTCTTAAGATAAGAAAATTAATTTATCTTTATTTTCATTGTTAACATTTTTTTATGTAACCATAGGCCTTTAAAATTAAATTATTCTTTTTAAAAAATGTTGAAAATGAAAGTAACTTTAAATGTGATCTGTTAAAAATTAAAAAATTTTCAATGTGGAACTTTAAAAATTAATGAATCCGAACTTCATTTAGACCTGAAAAAAAATTTAGTTACGACGGATTGTAAAATTAAAATCGTTTGGATATGAAATATTTTTAAATTGCGATTGAAAACTTTAAAAATTCAACTATTTCACTTTGAGTTACAAAATTAAATATTATGGAAGGGAAAAATAAGAAATCCAGAGTTCAAGATTAAATTTCAGAACTCTAAAATTTGAAACTTTTAAAATTATTATTGTTGAAAAAAAATTATACGATTACAGAGGTATCAATCCTCAACTAAAAATCGGAAAAATTTAAAGATATTGCATTGAAAATAAAAAAAAGTACAAAATAAGATGGCTACATATGATTTCGATCTTGAAATTGCACAATTTTAAGACTTTTTATTCGAGACTGTATTTCTTTAAACTTGAGTTAGAAATGTTCAATATATTGGAACATTCTCAAATAAAAAATTATTTAATTGTCAATGCTTGTTCATAAAATGGTCTCATTTTAATCTTTAAATTCAAGACATTATGAGCCTAATTTTTATTTCTGTTTCAACTTATTCAGGGGCCGTTTTATTTCATATTGTTTCTAGGATTTCAAAAAATTCATATTCATTTTACTGAAAAGAAATCCAAAATAATCGATTGTTTTAAAAGGACATAAAGTGTATGTTCTGACAGACACTTTTTGTATAGAGTTAATTTTCTGATGTTAGGTATTTCTAACATTTAATTTAATGTGCTTACAAAATTTTAAACGTTCGTTAATATTTATCTGTATCATTATAAATAGTATTATTGATGATGACTAACTGAAAAGGAATCCTCGAAAAGAGTTCTATTCGAGTCTCTGTTCTAAAGGATGCCAACTTTTACTTGAACTGAAGCATTACCGAACCTGGAGTTTTTTTTGTGGCGGCGAGAATTGTTATAATACAAGAAGATAATAAGTCACGTAAACTCAATCGGAGTCGCACACAATTATTTAGAATCATCATGAAGTGTGAAAAATATTTAATATCTGCTAATGGAATGAAAGATAGTAATATAAAAAATATATGCAAAGGGGTCATAGCAGATAAGCTTTACTACTCAGCCCTATATGATTTTTCTTTGAGTAATAAAAATAATTTGCCTGCTCGAACATAGGGGTTATGAAAAATTTAATTTCGCGTGCTAAATGTGCAGCACGGAATGGCGTTCCTGCGTTACGACGATGTTAACTCGTGATGGGTGCATCCGGTGCACGGTATTGCGCCGTCTTTTCTGTATGACGGGTTCACCAGTTATTATTAATTTACGAATGCCGGTGAGAGAAGCCCAATTTCTGGTGTAATACGGTTAAACTAATTAATTGCCACGGATGTTATACCGTGAAAGTGGAAATGCACCATGTGCGGATGCTGTGTGGCACGTAAACGCGTCCTTCCTGATTCTCATTTCTCTCTCCACTGTTTAATTCCCTATTCGCATTTTAATGACAGTCGTTGGAATTCAAGCTTATACTAGTTTAAAGTAGGGATGCATGCGCTATTTCATGGAAAAAATTTAAGACCAATCCTTTATGTGATGAAATAAAAAGGTGGAATTAGGTAGTATAATATACCAATAAGTGTAGCAATATTCACTCGAGTACTTAAAACAAGTTTGTAAATTTAAATTGCCAAAGATTCTATGCACTATTGAAAAAATCCGACGAAAATTCAATACACATGTAATTAAAGTCATTTTCATATATCTTGTAATAATTTTAATGTACCATCATGTTGTAAAATTAATATACATGTGTATTAAAGTCGGTTAAACAGAGTACGTGAAAACACCAAGTCCTTTGATGCCTGCAAATCTTGTCAAATATCAAAAAATAAAGTAGCGACCTTTAATTCGTCATTCAAATACTTATTCATGTTCAAAGTGCAACGTACGGGTGAAACATTTTCTAAAATTCACTGTGAATGTTAGAATTTTAACGTGATGTTTATTTAGGAAAGAATGTTATTACAATCTCATCAAAAAGGTATTAAATTTGTGTAAAATGCCCCCCCCCCCCAGTTTTCGTCAAATGTCCACGTTTTGAGACCCCCTTAATCGGAAAACAGTTTTTTACGATGCGGTAAAAAATTCAATTGACAAAGTCTGGGTGACTGAGGTTAGGGATATAATTTAGAAATTAAAAAACAGTCAGGCTGCTGTGCAAACCGCATGTGTAAATTTTAAATCGGAAAAATAGAATTGGAAATAAGCAAATTCAGTTTTTGAAAGATCGGCAGAAGTTTCAATACAATGTTTAATAGCAACAGCTTTTTTTTAATAATATGCATCTTTTTAGACGAGGCAATTACAATACGTGTGTTTCACTGCCAATGTATGTTATAAATTGTAATAATATACATTTATGGTAATTATATACAATTTGAGGGACAAATTCGAGTGCGAAGCATGACATACGTGATGAGAATCTGCTCGATAAAGCCGAAGGAGCTTTAACAAAAGAGAATTCTCAATCACCAAATTACTCTTTTCGATGCTTTGACCTGTAATTTTAAACAGTATGTGCACAAGGGTGGGAAATATACAAAGCCCGAGCGCGAAGCGCGAGATTAATATATTAAGGAGTGCGAAGCGTCGAAATCAACAATCGCAAGCCCTTAGCGCGCCGAAACTTGCAAGCCGCGCGCGTTGCGCGACGAGAATGTGCCCGCGAAGCGGGCAGACTTTTGTATATTTTTTATAATGGAAAATTACAGCCAAAATGCTTTTTAATTTGTGTAAAGTGTGAATATTTATATTTTCTAATAAATGATCAATATGCGGTATATGAAATTTAATATACACAGTCTCTTAATGGCGATTTCGTATACTGAGGTTTTAAATTTAATATATAAATGTATATTAAATTTATGTTAAAATTACAAATATTTTTAACAGTATAGTTAAGCAATATCCTAAGGGAGCGCTACAATACATGATGTTTCAAAATTGTACAATGTCTCGTTGGGTTCACGCTTTTGTAACTCCACGAATTACAATAGGGGTTAAAAGGTTAAATTGCAATTTAAAAAAAAACTTGTGGTGCGCTTATAGCGTTAAACAAATAATATCACGTGGTATGCTTTTAAAGCTGAAGAAAATACACGTATCAATTTTTTAAAAGCATCCAAATAATTGATCTCAACACTTTAGGCTAAAAGAATCTATTTTATGGAGTACCAAAACTAAAGTATATTCTATATTTCTTTATCAAAAAATAAAAATATTTTTTAAAGTTTTAATAGTTAAGAAGACTCTAGCAAAAATATACTTGTACTCTTAATTTTTCAGGCCACATGTCATGCCGGACAGGGAGATATATTTTTTCCGTTTCTCGCCGTCGGATATGCATAGAAATATTTTTTGAGAATATTTAACACTGTAATTTAAACATTTGAACACAATACACCAGTCTCAGCACTTTTTGGTTTCCATTTTTTTCATCAAAACATGAACCTTCAGATTGTTTAGAAAATATTGAAAGCATATTACGCCATATCTAGTCGGCGGCATGGTGCGACATAAATAAAAAATTCTTTTTTAAATGAAAATTCGAAAACGGCGTTTTTTGAATAATCCTCATATTATATTATTGATTTTAAATTGAGTTGTTTTATATTCAAAAATAAAAAAAAATAGATAAAACTATTGCGGAGTTTAAAAGCTTACGATCTAAATTTTGAAAACATCAGAATTAATTAAATTAATAATTTGAAGGATTCTTTAAATCGAAATAATGAGGAAATTTGCAATTTAAATTTAAATTTCTATTGAAGTGTAACCTGCGTTTAAATTAAAAAATTTGAAACTTGAATTATAAGAATTTGGGAATGCACCCAATATGCATAAAAATGAGGAAAATCTTTCAATTTTATAATTGTAATTGTGTAAATTTGGAAGATTTTAAACTAAAACGTTTCATTTATTTCATTGAAACTAAAACGCTAATTTGCTTAAACGAAATGTGACAACATGAAATTATAGGGATCATAGGAAAGAGGATAATTTCAAATTAAAGCATGCCAAATTAAAAAATTTCTAATCTAAAATGTACATGTATAAATTGTCAAGATAAAAGGTTTAGCACTCGATATCTAATAGATTTCAAAGTAATGCGTACAACATTAAAAATTCCACAGGGATCATTACTGCGGAAACAAAGAAATTTAAAGATTCTTAAAATACAAGCCTTATAAAGCAAACCCTGTATAGCATGATAATGTAAACAATTACAAATTATTATAAAATAAATTAAAGGCTTAAAGTCAAAGGCTCAAGGTTAAGGCGTTAAAGTTTTTATTCAAATAGTTTCAAGTCGTTAATTGGAAAGGTACACATTTTGAAAATTAAATATTTAAAAAACTCTTATTGCAAGATGATTGCGAATTCATTGCACTAGCAGAAATCAAGTAAACTATTTTCTATAATTCATAAATTTACTACTGCAATTTTCTTCACAATTAATTTTTATGAAATAATAAACCTGTTGTTTATACTTTATATCTTACTTTAAGGGTATAGAAAGGGATAGAACTTTCTTTTTTATACTTTTTGACAACTCCTTACTACAGTCAGGATGAACTTTTACAATTGTGATTATAAATTTAATCGTTTTACACATTTTTCTTTGTGAGAATTTAGGGTAAGGTTATTCCTTTCAGAAAAAGTTGAAGAGAGTTTATTATACAAGAAAAAAATGAATCTACAAAGTGCAATAATAGTATCAGACGGGGCAGTCGGTTTCTGGACTAATTTGGGCCGCGATAAAAAATATGATTATATACATTCACTATCATTCAGTGCAAAGCCTGGTTGCGCTTTTGTGTGAATCTGGAATTTAGAACTTTGAGTTCAAAGTATTTTTTCTCAAAGGAAATGCGCTTTGAGGTTAGGATTCAACCACCGCAAAGCACATTCTCGCGTTTCACTCGCGTGCAGTTACACCCAATTTGAAACCTGAGGGAACTGTTAGGAATTTGCTGCTTTGACTCTACTTATAGAAAGAATTTTTTTCGAAGATTTCCTTTGGCATTAATTCCTTTAGCAAAGCAGTACTGTAAAACTGTAGGCCTCTCCATCGTAGTAATTGGGTCGACCAGGGCCAAATTCAAACGTTAAACCCATCAGCAAAGCAATTTTTAGACTGACCTACAGTGCGGCGAAATAGGAAATTAGGGGTTTTAAAGAGGTCAGAAGTCCAAATATATTCTGTTTTAATATTATTCTTTACGGGTGAAACAAACGATTATGCTAAAAAATGGATTTTATGTACCTAGTAGCACTTTTTTAATAAATTTGTTTATACTAATTGTATGTAACAATAAAAAATGTCATTAGTTATCAATATATCCAGCTTAAGTATTATCTTTTAGGGTAAAATAAACAATTGCGCTAAAAAACGAATATTCTATATACAAAAGCGCTTATTTAATGAATTTGTTTATGAGCATTGTTTATAACCATGAAAAATGTAACCTTCTAGTATTTACTTGTGATAAGACATTTATTTCACATGATTCCACGAGAAAATCAAGTTGAAAAATGCTTCCAGGCATCAAATTGCAACAAAAATCCATTCTGCTGATTAATTTGTTTTGCAAGAATTAGGAGAGTGAAGAAACTTCATAAACGATATCGAAACTGTTTTGGCGAATTTAATTTCACTAATTCTATAACTTTTTGGGAAAATATTAATGAATGAGGCAAAGAAAGTAGTGAAATTATAAAAAAGTAAGGGTTTTGACATTTTGAAAAATTTTTATTTTCAAAAATTGGCCTGACAGGGTTCTAAAGAATCTAATCAGCTTTAATCTTGAACAACAACATTAAAATCGGCAAAGAAATGTAGCCTCTGGAACTTTTCGAAACCCAATTTCTTGTTTTGCGGAACTGTGCGATCCATAGGTAGGTTTTTTTTAGACTATAGACATTACATTCAAATTATGTCGTACAAACTTACGTACTCGAAATCGAGTTACTTCAAATTTCTTAGTAAAAATGAACTGCAAAAGTCTTACACCTTAAAATGCTAATTAAAATCAAACAAACTTTTCTTAACTTCCGACAAATATTAACGAATTTAAGTCTAAAAGTATCAAGTTATAAAAGGTTAACAATTTTAAGCAATCGTCTTTAAAGTATTCATAATTGAGAGTGAAATTATGTTATTAATATAGAAAGCATTCAAAATTCAACTATTTTAACTTTAAATTATAGTTTTAACTTTAAACTTTTAATAGTAGGCTATTTTAAAAAAGTGCATTAACAATACACTCAACTCCTGAGTTAACCGCGGATTGGGTATGGCCGAGCTCCCGGCATCTGAAAATCCGAGGCCATCAGTTTTAGAATTGGGTTACACCGAGGATGCTTATCTCGGGAGTTATTGTATTTATAAAATCATGAAAAGACAAAATTAAAAAATGTACGAGATCGTAGAAAATTTGTTTGTCGAATGTGCGAAAAATATGTGTTACCCGGTTTCCTCTAAAAAAATAATGCGGTTTGTCCTAGACAGATTCCATGACTTGAAGTGCAGAACCGACCTGATTTCAATTGGATTGGTCGTTTATTTACCATAAACAGGGGCTACGAGGCGCATGTGTGGGAGAAAGGTAAGCTTCTATATTTTTTTCTGTAAAGACATACATATTGCGCATAGAAAAGAAAAATAAAGGGTGCGCCTCTTTTTCTCATATGCACTGTTTAGCCCCAGCTGAAGGTAGGTTTAATTGTAAAATAAAAATGTTCAAGTTGTTTTCCTCAGTTGACATAGTAAACATTTTATATCCCGGCGAAAATATTATGCATACTTTATACATAGTATAAAGAATTATATAAAATAATAATTTGTTTTATACATTTTTTATACAAAACAAATGTATATTATATATAATACTTCACATTATATATAAACTATATATAATTTTTCCGCCTAAGTACAAATCATTAAAACTACTCTGAATTGTCAATTGGTTTACAAACTTCTGATTTACTTTGTACCTGATTTTATGTATTTAAAAATTAATATGCGTTATTCATTGTAATAATTTTCTAAATGCTGTAAGCCTTCTCGAAATGTTAAAGCTCCAGCTTTTCCAAAGTTGACATCGTTTAGAGTTATCCCCAATTTTATAATATTCTAATCCGAGCACGGGGTCGGAGGAAATTGATCATATATACAGTATGGATAATTTACTTATTTCAAGTACTTAGGGGAGTATTGAGTTATAAAATTGAGGCGGTGCTGTTCGAAACAGACGCGGAAGTTGTTGATCTTTACTGAATGTGCAATTAGTCGGCCCTTGTGACCGTAATCACCGGACGAGCGTGAATATCTTGCAGAAGCTCAAAGAAGACTCCAAAGGTGGGAAACCTTACTCGATTCTGTTTGACGTTAATTCTTTCCTTATTTAATTCAAAGGAGAAGCAGTAATTGAAACCTTAAGAAAAATCGAGGATCTAAAAGCCAGAGAATCATTAAGATAAGTGGGTGAACTTTGTATGAAAAGGTTACCTACATCCAAGTAAGTATAAAGAATTGGGTAAAATAATTAATAATCTACAATGAATTTAAAAAAATTATTATACATCTTTATTTCATTTTTTTAGGATTTGAAAGAGTTGAAGAAGAAAATATATGAATTTAATTCATTTTTCAAAACGATATATTTAACGGTATATGTTTTTCTCAAAAGAGCGGAGACTAATTATGGGCGGTTGTAGTGTTCTTATTAATCAAGCAGAGGAGAGTGAAGCAGACTGTTTTGACGTAACTTAACTTTTTCCTTACTTTAAGGTCCCTTGAAATTTTCTTCTCTTATTTCTGTCAAGTACAGTATTGATCATACACGTTGTAAGAACTAGCAATGCAGAATAAGTCGAATCTACTTCCTTTTGTCAAAATGTTACTCGTTATTTCTTAACTAATTTTGCAATTTATCTTAATGTCTTGTAATAGTATAAAAGTTAAACTTTTTGAAAATAAATATCAGGGAATAATCTCTTAAAAATCAACATATTTAATTGAAATAACCAGAATTTTTTATCAGCGATGCTTACAGAAAATGGAGTTCTGACTTTTTATTTCCAAACGTTTAAAAACATAGAGTATCCAAAAATCGACTATTGAGCCAATTTTTAAATATTAAGTATTTTTAAATAAAAGCGTTTATTATTAAATTATTTGAAATTAAAAGTGTTTGAAATTGGAAAAATTAAAATAAAAAAATCTAAAAATTCAAATGATTCGGACTGAAATTTAAAAAATTGGATAAGTTGATTAGAAAAGAGATAAGATAATTATGTCATTTCCAATTCAAAACGTTAGAAAAATAATAATTTTATTTTATACTTAAGATTAAAATTGGACAATTTGAAATTGCAAGCTTAATTAAATGCTTCGAATTCAAATCTTCTAGAATTCTAGGATATAAATTGAAATTGCATGAAAAATTTTGATTTCACATGAGTTTTAAATCGAAAAGGGTCAAATCGAAAATCTATAATATTTAAACTTTTAATTTCAAATTCCTAAATTTCTGTACACAAATTTATTGAGATATTAATCAAAGAATTATGCTT
>JAAAKG020142038.1:0-11712 GCA_010014905.2 Druon quercuslanigerum
GTAAAACTGAGTAAAATCAACAATATTAAGGAAGACGATTTTATAATTTTTTTATAAGAGAATTTGAAATTGTTCGATTTTAAACGTTATCGATTATAAGAAATTCTTTGAAAATTCTTTAAAATGTTGAAATCTTGCTAAATTCCTTAGAATTTTTTAATACACCCTAAAATTCTTAACATTTCTTTACAAATTTTTTAATCTTTAAAATTCTCTGAAACTCTATAAAATCCCATGAAGACTTTAATACCATTTTAATATCCCTGGAAAATTTGTAAATCTTGAAATTTATTGGAATCTTGCAAAATACCCTGAAATATTTCAATTTTTCGAAATCCATTGAAAATTTTGAAATTTTTATAGTTCTTGAAATCCTATGAAATCAGATAAAACTGATTAGTCTCTTAAAAACTTCTTAAATCTTTAAAACCCGTTTAAATTTCTTACAATATTTTAAAATACTCTAAAAACTTGGAAACCCTATAAAATCCTTTCAAATCTCTGAAATTTTTTCGAATCCCTTGAAATATTTAGAAATCTATCAAAGTAGAAATATTTTGTAATTGCGATTTTTTTTGGACTGCACCAAGTTTGATAGTTGTAAGTAAATAGGAGTTTTTATTGTTTGTGATAAGATGGCATTAGACAAACGTTTTAAAATAAACATAAAGATAATCGGGAATTTTGTAGAAGAGAGTCGAATTTTGAATCCTAAAAGTTACATTTTCGATAAAAATTTTTTTTAGCCAAAAGTGATTAATTTTAAACCAAGAAAGAGGACTTTTCTACCCTAACAGAGAAATTTTCAATCCAAGAGGACGGATTTTCAACAAAACTGTTGAATTTTACACCAAAGAGGATGACTTGAAAAAAATAGTTTAACTTTTTAGAAAACAATTAACCTTTCAAGAATATAGTTGACTTTTTATCAAATAGCTGAATTTTTAACTTTAAAAAATAAATTTTCCACGATAAGACGAATTTTCAAGACAATATATGAATTTTTAAAGAGATACTTGAATTATTAAATAAAAAAGATAAGTTTTCAAAAAATGGATCATTTAAATTTTTATCAGTTAAATTTAACTAAATAAGAAGAATTTTTTACAAAATAATTGAATCCTTAACCTTAATCATAAGTTTTCGACAATAAAGATTATTTTTTTACTCAAATAGATGAATTTCCAACAAAACACAAAAATTTCCTACCAAAAAGTTGAACATTCAACTTATAATGGAACAATTTAAACCAAAAATATGAATTTTTAACAAAAAATTTATTTTACGATGATATTGTTCAATTTGTAATTGAAATTTTATTTTTTCGAAGAAAAAGATGAATTTTGAAGGAAACATAATAGTTAATACTTCAGAAAAAAGATTTTTATTGTAAATCAAAATGTGTTAAATTCAATTGAAAGATTTTCAACCAGAAGAGGTATTTTTTCAATTAAAAATATAAAGTTTCAAACATAAATAGGAATAGAAAATTTTCAGTGATAGACATTATTTGTCTACAAAAAACGAATTTTTAGCGAAAGACTTGAATCTTTAAGTAAAATGATCAATTTTGAAAAAAATGATTTTCAAAAAGTAGTTGAATTTTTAATTAAATTGTGGTATTTTTAATCAAAAACTTTATTTTTAACAAGGAGATCAATTTTCTACAAATAAAGCTCGTAAATTTATTGAACATTTAACTAAAAAAGATGAATTTGCAACGAAATATTAAATAAATTTTCAACCAAGTAGATGAATCCACAACGAAAAAAAAAAATTTTAACACAAAGTAGTTCAACTGTCAACTAATTAGTTACATTTTTAAACAAAAAACTAATTTTTTAACCAAGAATAACAATTTTCAACTAAAAAAGATCAATTCTCAATCAATAATAAAATGAATTTTCAACAAGATAGTTGAATTTTCAACCAAGAAGATGAATCTTCAAACAAAAAAATAATACTTTTTTTTCAAAATAATTCAACTTTTAACTAAGTAATAGAATTTTTTACAAAAAAGTATAGTTGGAATTTCAACAAAATATTTAAATTTTCAACCAAATAGTAGAATTTTTAACAAAAAAGAGAAGAATATCGAACGAAAAATATAATGGCATACATTTCAATAACAACAAAATTAACTTCCATCCAAGAAGATTTGGATTTTCTTATGGGGTTGTATTAATTCAGTTGAATTATAAATAAGCAAAAAAATGGGGAAAAAGAAAAGTTCTTTTAAAACAGGAGAAAGAATAAGAATTCTTTAAAAAAGGGGGAAGGAATTTATAGAAGAAGCCTTCTAATATTTTAAATCAATCTACCGTCCGAGTTGATATTTTAATATATCAATGTTCACAAATGAAAAAAAAAATATCTAAAGAATTTTAACTCATTAGTCATTGTACGATTGCGGTTTATACAAACGTAATTTTTTTGTTTTGTTTAAAGATAGTCCGAAAATTCACTGAAATATTACCAATAGTCACAAGAGCCTCGGCGTGAGTCAAAAATCACTGAAAATAGCAGATTTTTCATTCAAATTTGGTGCAGCCCCACTATGGCATCAGAGGCCAATTTCAAGAAAATATTCGGCATTAGTGGAATTCACATCAAAATAGACTCAACTCCCGATATAAGAACCGTTTCGGGCACAGCTTACAATGACCTTGATACTAAATCGGAAGGATCCAAACCGAAACAGACAAGGGCCGCGTGAATCATTTCTGTTGTGTTTAGACTGGCGCTCTGCGAGTACGGCGCCGGCACCGTTTTCACGCTTGATTATCGCAAAATCGGGGGTTCTTATATAGAGAGTTGAGTGTAGAATCATCCCTAAATAAAAAAAAGTGTGAAATAGTGTCAAAAGTGAGTCCGAGCCCTGCCTTATTCATTCTCGTCTAAAAACTGGAAGCCGAAAAAGCTTCTTTGACAGTGGGAGAATATTCGAATGTGGTTGTGGCGAAAGAAATCCGAACAAGCAATCAAGGTTTAAGGTGACTCGCGAATTGATGGAAGGCACGGGGTAGGATATCAAAAGGGTGAGGGTAGTAATTCTCGATGGGTTGTCGGGAATTAGTGATCGAACTATCGCTCGTCGGCCAGCCAGTCGCTGGCTGCCCACGCCGGAAGTGGGGTTTCATATTCCCAGCCTGGGCCACAGTAGCGCCAGGCGTGGAGATACATCACCAAATCCGAGGGTTTCGGGTCTCTGTATTTGACTTTGCACTCGTAACAGTGAGGGTCGGTGGTTATCTTTTCGTTTGCGAAAGTGGAGTCTGGAGGTTCCGAGCCTGTCTGGGTGCCGACTGTCACTTTCAGGGATTGAGGTGGTGGTGGCGGTGGCGGTGGTAATGGTGGTTGTTGCTCGGTTTGTGGCTGTTGCTCCTCTTCGGAGAGACCGGGGGTTGAAGAGGGCGAACCTTCTTTGTCTCCGGGTGTCAGGGCTTGTTCTAAATCTAGTTTTGGCTTGAAGAGACTCATGTCGGAGTCCCCGTCCATTCCCAACCAATTTTCTGCGTTGTGGATCCCAATCAGGTCTCTCACTAGTTCTTCATCTGTCTTGCCTGGAAATCAGAATTCATGGTTTTTTCTTTTTAAATTGGAATATTTCGTCGCCCACAAGTTATAGTACGATTCAAAGTCAGGGTGAGCGATTGAATCGCAGAAAAAAATTCCCGGTTGTCCTGGGTTTCCCGGTTCGTAAACATTTTTCACGGTCAATAAAATTTTGAAAATCGAACGCTATTCTAAACATTTTTCCATTTGAAGTAGTAGAAAATAAAGAACAAAAATCAAGCAGCCAAAGTGGAACTCTTGATTTTTAAAGTTTTAAAATTGAAGTTTAAATGTATTTCAATTCAAAAATGTTGTATTCAAATGCTGAAAACATCACACGTGTAAAGTGGAAGGTACTAACACTTTTTAATAGAACAGTTTTAAATTAAATACAGATAAACTGAAAAATTCAGAATTTTTAACATTCAGAAATTATAGAGTTCAAAATTTTATATTATGTTCAAAAATATAAACCCAGGCTAACATTTTCAATACTCTAAATTAAAGAATTAATTAATAAACTTTAAAAAATTTCAAAATTATATTATTAAGTTATTTTAGGCTATAAACATTACAAATTTAAAAATTTTAATATTTTTCAACTTAAAAGTTCTTAAATTAAAATTTAAATTATTTTCATTTTAAGTCGATTAAGCATCCTTGACAAGCGTTAAGATTTTATTTCAAAACCTTGAGAAATCTAGAAGTTGTTTCATATTTTTTAAACTTTAAAATTATTTTTGAAATTTTTTCCGAACTTCTAAATAACTTTCGAAATTAATTGGATTTTGTTGACAATTCATTTTTTATTTTTAGAAAATTAATCTTATAGGTTAATAAATAAACTTTTGGACTAAAAATTCCACAATTAAGTTAAAAATTCTAATCTTTTCTTAAAAAATTATTTGTTTAAGTAATTAGGAAGTTAGTTCAAAATTTAAATATTTGGTAAAAATTCGTTTTTTCTTTTTGGTTAAAAATTAATTTTCTTCGCTAAAAATGTAACTATTTCATTTTTATTTGAAAATTTAAATTTAAACTTGAAAATTGGCCTCTTTTGGTTAAATTTAACACATTTTGATTTAAAATTAAAAAATATTTTTTTTGTGTTTCGTTGAGAATTCATATTTCTGTTGAAAAATCAAGATTTTTAATAAAAAATAAACAATTTAATCGTAATATAATTTTTTCTTTAAGAATCAGCTGTTTTGCATAAAATTTGTCTTCTTCACTCAAAAATGAAATAATTGCGTAGTAAATTAAACATTTTTTTTTTAAATTATTTTATTTTCAAAATTTTTGGTTGGAAATTTCACTATTTTATTGAACATTTACTTCATTCTTGGTTGAAAATTGATCTTTTTTGGCAGAAAATGAAAGTAACTCATTAAAAATTCATGTATTTTGTTCATAATTCATTTTTTTGTAAAAAAAAATAATCAAAAAAATTCAAACTTTTTGTTTGAAAATTCCACAATTTAGTTGAAAGTTCAAATCTTTTCTTAAAATCTTTTTGTTTCAGATTCATCATTTTAGTTAAGAATTTAAACATTTTGCTAAAAATTCGTTCGTTTTTTTTCTAAATTAATGTTCATCACTGAAGATGTATCTATTTCATTTGTGTTTAGAAATTTATTTTTTTTATTGAAAATTAACCTTTTCTGCTTGAAAATTAATGTACTTTGTTGATAATTCATCTTTTTTTGTAACGAATTATTCATCTTGGTTAGAAAATTAATCTTCTTGGTTAAAAAAAAAACATTTGTTTAAAAATACGACAATTTAGTAGAAAGTTCAAATATCTTCTAGAAAATCTTTTTTTTCAATATTCATCTTATTAGTTGAAAATCTAACTATATTGCTAAAAAATTTTTTTTGGTTCAGAATTAATTTTCTTCACTAAAAATGTAAATATGACAGTTTTGCCGGAAAATTGATACTTTTAAATGAAAACTGACCTTAACTGGATGAAATTCTATGCATTTTATTCAAAATTTGTCTCTTCATGTTCAATTTAATACATTTTGATTTAAAATCAAAATATTTTTCGTTGAAAAATTAAGTTTTTAATTAAAAAATGAACAATTTGCTCCTAAATGAACTTTTTTCTTTAAAATTCAGCTTTTTGGTTAAACATTTGTCTTTTTGACTAAAAAGTTAAATAATTTCATAAAAAAATGAACATTTTGGTTTACAATTCAACTATTTTGCAGAAAAATTGTGTACTTCGTTGAAAAATCATCTATTAGGGTACAAAATTAATCTTGTTTGTTGAAAGTTTGTAATTTCGTCTGACGGATCGATTATTTTTTTTTTTAATTCTTGTTTTTTAATTGAAATTAACTGGATGAAAATACTTTTGTCTTTTTTAGAGTGAAAATTAAACGATTGCATTTTTAGTTAAAAAATTCTTTTTTGTTGGTTTAAAAAATTAATAACAAATAACAAGAAATTCTAACTGTTCTTGGTTGAAAGTTAATTTTTTGTTGTTGAAACGTTCGAACATTAGGAATTTGGTTCGAGATTCATATTTTTTGGTTAAAAGTTCTATTATTTGGTTGCAAATTTAATTATTTTTTCAATGTCTTTTTTTTTTGCTAAACAGTTATCTTTTTTCTTTAAAAATTCCACTAATTAGTTGAAAGATGAACTACTTTGTTTTAAAAAATTAATTTTTTTCGTTGAAGATTCATCTTTTTGGTTAAAAAGTTAATTTTTTTTTGTTGAAAAATGTGTTTTATTTTTGGTGTAAAATTAATTATTTACATTGAAAATTTAACTGTTCCATTTATGATTGAAAAGCTATCTTTTCTTTTTTTAAATTAAACTACTTGGTTAAAACTTCATTTTTTTAAGTTGAAAATTTAAGTACTTAGATAAAAAATTTTTGCACTTTGTCAATAATTCATCTTTTTGTAGAAAATTAATCTTCACTGTTTTAAAATTAACTTTTTCGTTGACAATTCATCATTTTAGTTCAAAATTGAACTATTTTCTAAAAATTAATTTTTTTTGCTGAGTTATTTTCATCACTGAAAATGCATCTGTTTCGTTGAAAAATTCATTTTTTTATTGAAAAATTAAAATTTTCTTTTCAAAAAATGTTTGTTTATTGTATTTTAATAAGTAAATAAAATTTTTGTTTAATCGTTTAAATTTGAGAATTTTTTGGTCTAAATATTTTATAATTAGGCAATTTTCTGCCGGGAATTTTCCAATTATGTAATATTTTAAACTGTTAGGAAATTTTATTATTCGATAATTTTCAAATTCGGAAATATTCTAAATGTTCGGAAATTTTTTTTTGGGGGAATTTTACAATTCAGTAATATTTTAATCTGTTCGGGAATATTATTATCCTGGAACTTTCAAAATCGGTAATAGTTTAAACTGTTTGTGAATTTTATTATTCGGAAATTTTCAAATTAAGTAATAATATAGACAATATGGAAATTTTATTAAACGGAAATTATCAAATTCGGTGATATTTACAACTATTCGGGGACTTTCAAATTCAGTAATATTATAAACTTTCGGGAATTTCCCAATCCCTTAATATTATAAACTTGTCAGGAATTTTATTATGCAGAAATTTTATTATTCGGAAATTTTCCAATCCTTTAATATTATAAACCGTTCGGGAATTTTATTATTCGGGAATATCGGAATTTTTTTGTCGCCCCCGATGATTTTAAAATATATAAATTTGATAGATTGTTATTTTTCTCTTACCTATATCGCCACCCTTTCCTTTTTGAGGTCCAAAGACGACGTGATTGTAAAGAGGATCGTTAACGACCGGATAACCAAGGTACTGAAGATGTACTCGAATCTGATGCATTCGGCCTGTCTGAGGTTTACAAAGAACCACGGAAGATTTTCCGTTGTAACTAAGCCGCTTAAACTTCGTCAGACAGTCCTTGCCTTTTTCAGACACTTTGCACACACCGATTTTATATGAGACCACCTCAATCGGCTCTTGACAAACTACCTCTTCCTCTGGGAATTCGCCTTCTACTCGACACACGTACTGCTTATGAACCTAAAAATTAAGCATTTGCATTCATTAATTTCACATTTTCTCTGATCATTAACATTCGGAAGGAATAAAAAATTGCGAATTATAATTAAATTTTACTTATTTATTTATTTCACGCAAAAATATGAGTTTTAAACCGAATCGTAGAATTCTTAAACAAATTATTAAGTTTTCAACCGAAGATAGTTGAATATTTAATCAAATGCTTGAATTTTCAAACTTGAAGTCGAATATTACAGAAAGAAGTTTTCCTTTAAACGCAGAAAGATAAATTGTCAACAATAAACGGCAATTATAATTAAAAAAGTTAATTTTCAATAAGAAAAATTAATTTTTAACTAGACATTTTTATTTAAAACGAAACAGTTCAATTTTAAAGCACAGAAATGAGTTTTCAATTTAAAAAGTTGAATTTTCAACAAAAAGATTAATTCTGAAGTAATGTATAAGTTGCTATTTCAACAAAAAATACTAATTTTCATCGAAATAGTTAAATTTTCGCACTGCTTGGATTTAAAACCAAACAGCTGAATTTTGAAACTAAAAAGCCGAATGTTCTAGAAAACAGTTGACTTTTAAACTCAAAAAGATGAATTTTCAACAACAAACGTTAATTATTATTTAAAAAGTTAATTTTCAATAAGAAAAATTCATTTTTAACTGGACAGTTTCACTTAAAACCAAACAGTTCAACTCTAGAGCACAGAGTTGAATTTTGAATTTAAAAAGTTGAATTTTCAACAAAAAGATTAATTTTGAACTAATGAACTAGTTGCTATTTCAAAAAAAAAACACTAATTTTCATAAAATAGTTAAATTTTCAAACTGCTTGGATTTCCAACCAAACAGTTGAATTTTCAAACTAAAAAGTCGAATGTTCTAGAAAACAGTTGACTTTTAAACTCAAAAAGATGAATTTTCAACAACAAACGCTAATTATTATTTAAAAAGTTAATTTTCAATAAGAAAAATTCATTTTTAACTGGACAGTTTCATTTAAAACCAAACAGTTCAACTCTAAAGCACAGAGTTGAATTTTCAATTTTAAAAGTTTAATTTTTAACAAAGAGATTAATTCTGAACTAATGTATTAGTTGCTTTCTCAACAAAAAAAACACTAATTTTGATAAAAATAGTTAAATTTTCAAACTGCTTGGATTTTAAACCAAACTGTTAAATTTTCAAACTAAAAAGTCGAATGTTTAAGAAAACCGTCGACTTTTAAACTTCTAAAGATGAATTTTAAACAACAAACGTTAACTTTTATTAAAAAAGTTAATTTTAATAAGCAAAAATAATTTTTAACTAGACAGTTTCATTTAAAACCAAACAGTTCAACTCTAAAGCACAGAGTTGAATTTTCAATTTTAAAAGTTTAATTTTTAACAAAAAGATTAATTCTGAACTAATGTATTAGTTGCTTTCTCAACAAAAAAACACTAATTTTGATAAAAATAGTTAAATTTTCAAACTGCTTGGATTTGAAACCAAACAGTTGAATTTTTAAACTAAAAAGTCGAATGTTCTAGAAAACAGTTGACTTTTAAACTTAAATAGATGAATTTTCAACAACAAACGTTAATTATTATTTGAAAAGTTAATTTTCAATAAGAAAAACTAATTTTTAACTAGACAGTTGCATTCAAATCCAAACAGTTCAACTCTAAAGCACAGAGTTGAATTTTCAATTTAAAAAGTTGAATTATAAAAATAGTTAAATTTTCAAACTAAAAAGTCGAATTTTATAGAAAACAGTTGACTTTTAAACTCAAAAAGATGAATTTGAAAAAAATTAATCATTAAATAAAAAAGTTAGTTTTCATCAGAAAAAAATTCATTTGTAACCGAACAGATGCATTTACTCATAAATAGCTGAACTTTAAAGCAAAAGAGAAGAATGAGCAAAAAAATAGCTAAACTTTTAACGAAATGAATTAATTTTCAACCGAAAAAGTTAAATTATCAACAAAACAGATTAAGTCTGAACCACAAATGTATTAGTCAAATATTTAAACAAACAAAAAAAAGGATTTAACAAAAAAGTTAAATTTTCAGACGGAATTCAATTTTACGCAGGATAATAAAACTTTAAATCAAATATTTGAATTTACAACGAAACTGTTGAATTTTCAAACTAAAAAAATAAGTTTTCAACTAAACAGTTGAATTTTTAAAGTAAAGATTTGAATGTTTTAGAAAATAGTTGACCAAGCAATGACATTTAAATACATTTTCAACAAAAAGATTGATTTTCAATCAAAAAAGTTCATTATTATTAAAAAAGTTATTTTTCAATAAGAAAAATTAATTTTTAACTATACAGTTTAATTTAAAACCAAACAGTTCAACTCAATTTGAAAAGTTAAATTTTTAACAAAAATATTATTTCTGAACTAATGTATAAGTTGCTATTTCAACAAAAAAATACTAACTTTCATAAACATAGTTATATTTTCAAACTGCTTGGATTTAACAAAAAAGAAAAAAACAGAAAAATACTAATTTTCATAAAAATAGTTAAATTTTCAAACTTCGTGGATTTAAAACCAAACTGTTAAATTTTTAAACTAAAAAGTCAAATGTTCTAGAGACAGTTGACTTTTAAACTCAAAAAAAAGAATTTGAAAAAAATTATTTATTGAATAAAAAAATTAATTTTCATTAAAAATAAAAAATTTGTAACCGAACAGTTGCATTTACTCACAAATAGCTGAGCTTTGAAGCAAATGAGAAGAATAAGCAACAAAATAGCTAAAATATTAACGAAATGAATTAATTTTCAACCTAAAAAGTTTAATTATCAACAAAATAGATTAAGTCTGAACCACAAATGTATTAGTTAAATATTTAAACAAACAAAAAAACAAATTTTTAACGAAATAGTTAATTTTTCAGACGGAGTTCAATTTTACACAGAGTATTAAAACTTTTAACAAAATATTTGAGCTTTTAACGAAACCGTTGAATTTTTAAACTACAAAAATAAGTTTTCAACCAAACAGTTGAATTTTTAAACTAAAGATTTGATTGTTCTAATAAATAGTTGACCAAGCAGCTGCATTTGCATATGAATAGTTGAAATTTAACGCAAAAGAGATAGATTATAAAGAAAACAGTACAACTTTTAACCAAATGATGAAATTTTTAAGCCAAAAAGTTAAATTTTCAACAAAAAGAATAATTTTCAATAAAAAATGTAATACTTTATTAAAAAAAAAAAAAAGAAAAAGCGATTTCGAAATCCAGAGTTTTTAATTTTCGTTCCACCCTAGTAGATATTCTGATAATTTTATTATTTTTAGTGAAATATTATTTATTAATTAATTAATAAAATATAAATAAAAATACCTGTCGGTTGCGAATTTGATGTTCCATTTGCCTCGCCTTCTTCGGCGTTCTTCCAAAAAGAAGAATTCCACTAGTTAATCTGTCCAGCCTGTGAATTGTTCTAAGATTCTTCAAGTTGTATTCCTTGGCTAAGATAAACACCACGGTATTGTGCCGGTATCGACCGCATGGGTGAACCTGAAATCACAAGATACCGTTCTAAATATAGATCCCAATCAAAACAGAACATCCGTTCATCTATTTCCGGGGAGGCTGAAAAATTTCGGAAAATAAATATCCCGAACTGTAAAATTCGCGAAAAAGAAAATATACGATATAAAAAATTGTCGAAATATTTCTTCTTGCAAAATTTGCGAATTATAAAATTTCCGAATAATTTATAGGATTACCGAACTTGAAAATTCCCGAATAATTCAATTTCCTAAAGAAAGTTGCCGAGTTATAAAATATTCGATACTGCCAAATTATCGACACTAGAAAATTATTAAACTTAAACGTTTAAAAAAAACTTTTTTTTTTACAAATTATATTTATTCAATAACAATTTAATGATGAAATAGTTTACTAGATTTTTTTTATTTTTGAAATATAAATAACTGAAAAAAATATATTTCCGAATGCAAAAGACGATACAAGATTTTTACTAAAAGAACAATAATGAAAAAAACTTGCATTATGATATTTTAATTAAACTATTTTTTTTGGTTGATTCAGAACCAATGTATTTAGATTATTATATTATCAAAAATATTGAAAATTAATAATCCAAA
>JAAAKG020142039.1:0-11712 GCA_010014905.2 Druon quercuslanigerum
GATTTATGTTTATATAACAATAATTAAGTTTTATGTTAAAATAAATTCTTCATTTGAAAAAAAAAATTTTCAACTAAAATTATGAATTATTAACGAAAAATGTAACAGTTAAAATTAAAAAAAGGTTTTAATAAATAATTAAAATCAGTTGCATTTAACCAAAGAAAACGAATTGTCAACAAAATGCTTGGATTCTCAAATAAAAATAATTAATTTTCTAGGCTAAGAGACCAACTTTAAAGAAAATACATAAATTTTTAACAAAATAGTAAAATTTCTATCCAATTATTGACTTTTCGAGCCAAGATTTGTTTTTTAACAATAGAAAAAAGCATAAAAAACAATTGGATTTAACCAAAAAAAAAAACGAATCTTAAACAAACGCATAAATTTTCTATCAAATTATCAAATTGTCGAGTTAAAAATACAACATTTTTATGAAACACCTGAGTATTTAACAAAAAAGTTAAATATAAATTTTCAACCAAATATATGAATTTTCAAACAAAAATTTTTATTCAAGAAAAAAGTTGTAATCAAACTGTTGAATTTTAAAATCAAAAAGATGAATTTTCAGCCATTCAGTTTGTAACCAAAAGATAAAAGGAATTTTCAACCAATAAATGTATAAGTTGAATTTTAAGTAAAAAACAATGGGATTTAACAAAAAAATACGAATCTTCAACAAAATACATAATTTTTAACTAAAAATGTAATAGTTAATATTGAAAAAAGGTTTTAATAAAAAATAAAAATCGGTTGTAATTAACCAATGACAACAAATTTTTAACAAAATGTTTGAATTCTTAAATAAAACTAATTAATTTTCTAGAAAAAGAGACAAATTTTAAAGAAAATTCATAAATTTTCAACAAAATAGTAAATTTTCTATCAATTTATTGAATTGTCGAGCCAAGATTACAACATTTTTTACAAAACAGGTGAATTTTTCTCAAAAAAGTTATAAAAATTGTCATCAAAATAGATGGATTTTCAAACAAACAAAAAAAATATTCTATTAAAGAAAAAAATTGCAATCAAACTGTTGAATATCCAAACCAAAAAGATGAAATTTTAACCATTCAGTTACATTTTCAACAAAATAATTGAATTTCCAGTCAAAAAATTAGTTTTTAAAGAATAGAAAAAAGCATAAAAACAATTGGATTTAACCAAAAAAAAGACGAATCTTAAACAAATGCATAAATTTTCAACCAAATAGTTCAATTTTCTATCAAATTATCAAATTATCGAGTCAAGAATACAAAATTTTTATAAAACAGCTGAGTATATAACAAAAAAGTTAAATGTGAATGTTCAACCAAATAGGTGAATTTTCAAACACACAAAAAATTTTTATTCGAGAAAAAAGTTGATCAAACTGTTGAATTTTCAAACGAAAAAGATGAATTTTCAGCCATTCAGTTAAATTGTCAACAAAATAATTAAATTTTTAGTTAAAAAATGAGTTTTTAACTAACAGAAAAAAGGAGTTTTAGACCAAGAAATGCATTAGTTGAATTTTAAATAAAAAAACAATTGGGTTTAAAGAAAAAGACGAATCTTCAACAAAATATATAAATTTTTAACTAAATAGTTTAATTTCCTAACAAATTGTTGAATTGCAAAGCCAAAAATACGAATTTTTTACAAAACAGGTGAATTTTTTTACAAAAAAGTTGCATCTTCAACCAAAAGAAGAGAATATTTCAAAAATATAATTGAATATTTAACTAAGAAATTTGACTTTTTAACAACATTGTTGAATTTTTGAACTAAATAATAAACTTTTTTAATAAAAATGATGAATTCCTAACGAAAAATTTAATAGTTGACTTTTCAACCGAAAATAATTCTTACTGGGTCAAGCCTGCAATAAAAAAATATGAATTTTGATCATTTATAGACTAAAGAATAATATTTTAAATAAAAATTGAAGTTAATCTTCAATATTTGAAAAATTTTAACGCTATTATTTTTTTTCATTTGTGATACTTTTGACACTATTTTTTATTTATAAAGTGATACCGTCGCCTGGATTTCTTGGAAAAGATCTTGAATTTTGTTTCTAAAAATCGCTAGACACACTATTTAATATGATTAATTAATTTGTAGGCGACAGGAAGTCTTCCAATTACTGTCAGACACATCGAGGGAATTATAAGAATGTCAGAAGCGAATGCAAAAATGCAATTGCGAGATTATGTTCGGGAAGATGATGTAAATATGGCGATAAGAATGGCTCTCGAAAGTTTCGTCGAAACTCAGAAATATTCTGTTATGAAGAGCATGAAACAGGTAAATTCTAAATATTTGTATCGATGCAGTAGAAAATTAAAAAAAAAAGGGATGAGAAAGATTAAAGAAATTCTAAACATTTATTAATTTTCAGACCTTCAAGAAATATCTGAACTACAACAAAGACCACAGTGACCTTCTCTACCACATTTTGCGAGGAATTTTCCTCGATACGCTTGCCTTTCAAAGAGCCCTCCATGGAACTCGGATTGCGTCTGTCGAAGTTCCGGAGAAGGAACTTCTCGATCGGGTAAATTTGAATTATTATATCTTTATTATTTTTATTTATTTTATTTTTTACTTCTTTTTTTAATTTTAAAACAGAGATTTTGTAAAAAAATGGAAAAGTTTGGGAATTTCTATAAGAAAGATTTTAAATAACTTCCAAGGATAGTAAATACGAAATTTAAATTGTTTTATTATTTTTATAAAATATTCTGTGTTAATAATGCTACATGATTAAGATTCTGGTAATTGAGTATTGATTGTGAGGGAGAATATTATTCTTAGTAATTTATTTTCCTTGTATTTATTTCTTTTTCATGTTTTTTGCAGTTAATTCCTCCTAAAAATTATATTTAAAGTTTTGAAAAAATGTTTCCATTTCATGTTATAAAAACTGAGCTGCAAATTAAATTTTGTATTCAAATGCTCAATAATTTATACGTATAAATAGAAGCTACTAACACTTTTTAACTAAACAATTTTTAATTAAATGCGTTAATGAACCAAATAAAAAATGTTTAACTTTTATAAATTATAGAGTTCAAAGATTCACATTCAGTACCAAATCATTTGCAGTGCTCTAAATTGACAAATCAATCAATGAATTAAAAAATTTTCAAAATTATATAATTTTCAGCAATTTCATGCTGGAATCATTAAAAAGTGAACGATTACATTTTTTGTTATAAACTGAACATTTCTTAAAATAAAACTTAAATTATTTTTACTTTAAGTGGTTTTAAAATCCTTAAAATGCTTCAAAATTTTATTTCAAAATCTTGAAACATTTACGTGTTTTTTTTTACATTTTTTCAAATTTTCAGTTATTTGAAGTTTTGTTTTCAAAACTTTAAATTTTTTTTTCAAATCTTTCGATTTGTTTTGAATCCTACAAAATTAAAAAAAATCTTGAAATCTTCCACATTCATTTTTGATAATTTAATAAATCTTTCTAAATCTTTCTAAAGCTCAAAGTTTAGTTTTTGAGTTTTTCATTTGTTCAGTTTTAAATATTTAATTTATAATTACTGATTTTAAATGCACTGACAGATATTTCTAAATATTAAGTAATTGTTCTTTTTCTTCATTAAAAAATTTCGAAATACGTGGTTTTGAAAATGAAATATTTTATGCTGAAATAATATTCGAAATTTAATCAAAGCATTTATTTAAAGTACAATTAAGATTTAAAAATCATAAATTAATTTATATTCAAAGTTGATCATCCAAAAATGTTTTTTTTTTTTTTATATAAAATAATCTTCGATTTTAAACGCTTCTAAATTTTAATTGATTAATTTTTTTAAATTGCATTTTTAAATTATTTAAATTTTTCCATTACGCATTTCAAACGGAATAATATTATAATTGTAAAAGATAAAAATTTGACTAATTATTTAAAATGCGGTTGAAATCAAAGGTGGACACATTTTTTATTTGTAAAAATTTCCCGGTCTACCTGCCACTCTAAAACTGTAACAGTTTTATTGGAAAGTTGTCTTTTGGTTTAAAATTAACTTATTTTTGTAAAAAATTAACTCTTTGTCGAAAATTCCTATTTTGGTTTTTAAAATTTAACTGAAATCTGTCTTGGTTGTAAATGGAACTATTTTTTTGAACTTGCATGTTTTTTTTCATCATCTGTTTTAGTAAAAATTTCATACTTTTAGATAAAAATAAATCTGTTTGGTTAAAAATTAATCTACTTTGGTTGAAGATTAAACTGTTTTGTTGAAAATTCATATTTTTTGGTTGAATTCAACGGGTTTTTATTAAAAATTAAACTTTTTGTTTGTTTTAAATATTGATTATTAGATTATTCGTTGAAAATTCAAATCTTTTGGTTAAAAAATGAACTACTTGTTTCAACACCGTACCACATTGTTGAAAAATATTTTTTCAATATTCATGATTTCACTATTTGATGAAAAAATCAACTATTTTAGTGAGGAAAATGCAACTAAAATTTTTCTTGTTTGAGGATACAGCAATTCTGTTTAAAATTAGTTTTAGAAATAATTTTTTTTTGTAAAAAATTCAACTACTTGGGTACAAGTTGAACTCATTTATTAAATTTTTTTTAAGTTTCATCTCTGCTTCAAAATTGAACTATTTTGTTGCAAATTCGTTGTTTTTTTCTTAGTGTAAAATTACTTTTTTTTTTTAACTTTTGTAACAAACGTAACAGACTTTTTTTTAGAGATGCTGGTTTATTATTAAACTGTATTATAGAAAATTCATCTTCGGCTTGAAAGTTCATCTTTTTGTTTAAAGAATAATTGATTTTAGTTAAAATTTATTAATTTTTTACCGAAAATTTAATTTTTTCATTTTTGGTTGAAATGTTTTCCTTTCAAGTTGAAAATGTAACGATTTAGTTTGAAAATTCATTTATTTTTTTTTAAATTTGTCTTTTTCTAGTTGAAAAGTAATTTTTTTGACTGAAAACTGAACTATTCTAGTTGAAAATTCATATATTTAGTTAATAATTTAATTAATTCTTTAAAAATTCGTTTTTTTGGTTGACTGTTCAATCTCTTTGGTTAAAAATTGAACTGTTTTTTCAAAAATTCATTATTATTATTTTTTAATATTGATAATTTTTAGGTAAAAATTCGTCTTTTTGTTTAAAAATACAACTATTGTTACAGAAAATTCGCCTTTTGGCATAAAAGTTCACAAAATTGGATGAACTTTCTTCTCTTTCTTGACTGAAAAATCTTTATTTGTTGAAAGTTTGTCTTATTGATTTAAAAATTCATCATTTTAGTTGAAAGTTAATCATTGATTGAAAATTTGACTGTTTTGGTGAAAGTTCTTATTTTTGGTTGAAAATTATTAATAAATATAATTATTCGTTTGAAATTTTTTCTTTTTTTAGTTGAAAATTTAAATGTCTGTTTTGAAAAATAATAATTCGTTTTGTTGAAAATTCGTCTTTTTTTGGTTGAAAAATGTTTTTAACTAAAAAATGTAACTCTTCAAAATGGAGATTCATCATTTTTGTTGAAGATTTATCTCTGGTTGAGAACTTAAGTATTTTCTTGAAAATTGATATATTTAATAGAAAATTTAACAAAACTTGGATAAAAGTTCAAACTAATTTCTTCAAAACTTTTGTGGTTGTTGAAAGTACATTTTTTTGGTTGAATATTCACATTTTCAGGTTGAAAATTCAGTTTTTTAAAAAGAAAATTTGTCTTTTGGCTTGAAAGTTTAACAGTTTGCACAAACTTTTTTCTTTCTTGACTGAAAAATCTTTATTAGTTGAAATTTCGTTAAAAAATATTGTTTGAGTTGAAATTTCAACTGTATATTTAAAAATTCATGTATTGTTTAAAAATTTATGTATTTTGTTGAAAATTCAGCTTTTTTGGTATAAAATTATCTTTTTAGATGAAAATGTCATTATTTTGTTAAAAATACAAGTCTTTTTTAAATAAGTTTTAGAAGAAATTTAATCTTTTTAAATAACAAAATTTAAAAAAATAAAACAACTTTAAATAATAAAAATAAACTGTTTTTTAAGTTTTTTTATCCTAAAATTCAACAGCCTTAGCAGAAATTACATCTTTCATGGATAAAAATGCAACTGTTTGTTTAAAAATTACTCAATTTTGTTTAAAAGTCGTACTTTTTGGTTCAAAATTCTGCTGTTTTGTTAAAAATTTAAATTTTTCGTAGAAAATTTTGTTTTTTGTTTTAAATTCAATATTTTGGTGCTGGAAAAGGAAATGAAATCCTTTCTTTCTAATCTTTCTAATTAATTAAAAAATCATGTTTTAAGCGAAATTTAATCTTTTTGGATAAAAATGCAACTGTTTGGTTGAAAGTTAAAATATTTGATTAGTCACACTTTTTGGCGGAATATTCTGTTTTGTTCAAAAATTAACTAATTCGTAGAAAAATTGTTTTTTATTTAAAATTTATATTTTGGTGTTAAAAAATAAACTGAAATCTTTTTTTGATGAGAGTTCAACTTGAAAAAAATGGTCGTTTTTATTAAAAATTCCTCTGTTTTAGTACAAAATATAATTTTTATTGGATAAAAATTCAACTATTTCAAGTAAAATAATAAGAAATAATCGCCTTCATCTTTTTTAATACAGAATACAACTATTTTTTTTATTTAAAAATTTATCCGTTTTAGTAGAAATTTAACGGAAATCCGACTGTTTTGTTGAAAATTAATCATTTTGGACAGAAGATTCGACCCTTTAGATTGTAAATTTGTTTTTTATCCAGAGAAAATGCTGGGAATTTTGAAAATTAAATTTTTTCGGAACCATCCTGTTTATATTTATTTTATATTTACTTCCTGTATATAAAAGTTGTTTTTTCTTATTTAATCTTTGATTCTTTTCATTTCAGGCGAGGCAGATAAAAATTCACGATCTGAATCCGTTCTACGAGAGCGACATCTTCAAGATGAATCATTTCCATTACGATACGAAACGCAAGGTGATTGTGCAAACTCTTCCCACAATCGAAGAGGACTGAAAACTTCGCAAATTGAGAATAATAATAAAGTATTTTTTGCTTTTTTACTTCTATTTTTATACGAATGCAAGGCGTTTGACACTGTACAAAATTGTAACGTATTTAAGTGTAATAAGTCACGTCGAAATAAATTTTTACACATTTCATTTATTTAATAATAGCGTATATATTTATGGTTTCGTCATTCCTGTATAACTAATTGTTTTTTCTATTATTTTATTTTGGTACAGTAATTTTGTAGATAGTTTTTGAAAATGCAGAAAAACTTTATCCTGAAGTTTATCTTTTTAATTATGAATTCTATTCTTTGGTTGAAAATTTAACAATTTCCTTAAGACATCCTTTTTTGGATTCATATTCAACTGTTTGGTTAAAAATTCGTAGAACATTAACCTTTGATTTATAATTTTATATTTTGTTGCTGTTATGTCAACTGAAACCTTTTTTTGAATGAAAACTATTTTTTCTGAAAATTTGTCTTTTTGATTTAAAAGTTAATATTTTTCAGTAGAAATATTGTATCTTTCTTCGATAAAAATGCAACTGTTTTGTCGAAAATTCAACTATTTCCTAGAAAGTTTATTTTAAATTTGTCTTTTTTATTTAAAAATTCACCTGTTTTTGTAGAAATATTGCATCTTTCTTGGATAAAAATGCAACTGTTTGCTTGAAAATTTTAACTATTTTTTTAAGTTTTTAAAAAAAATTGATCTGTTGTAGAAGAAATTTCATCTTTCTTAAATAAAAATGCAACAGTTCGTTTGAAAATTTAACTTTTTTTTTTTGAAAGTTTGTCCTTTTGATTTTAAAATTCACATGCTTTAGCAGAAAAGACGTCTTTCTTGGATAAAAATGGAAATTTTTGTTTGAAAATTCCACAATTTTCTTGAAAACTCATACTAACTCGTAAAATATTTATTTTTTGTTCACATTTACTTTTAGTTTAAACTTAATGTTTTGGTGTTGAAAAGTGAACCACAATTTTTTCTGGAAAAATATCAAATTTTTTTAATTTTAACTTTTTTAAATTAAAAATGTATCTGTTTTAAGAGAAATATAATCTTTCTTGGATAAAAAACAAATGTTTTGAATATTGAACTATTTCATAAAAAAGTTCTTTTTGATTAAAATTTATATTTTGGTGTTGAAAAAAGACAAATATTTTGTAAAAAATTCATCATTCTTAGTTGAAAAACTTCGTCTTTTGGATTTAAAATCCAATTTTTTATGTAGAAACTTATTTTCTTTAAAAATAATCATATTTTGATCTTGAAAAGTCAACTGAATTCTTTTTTGGATGAAAATTAAACTTTTTTTGCAATAAAAATTCATCTGTTTTAAGAGAAATTTAATCGTTTTTGGGTAAAATGCAATTATTTAGTAGAGAATTCAAAAATATTCATAAAAATACATTTTTTTTGTTAAAAATTCGTCGTTTTGAATTAAAAATTCTATTTCTTTTGCAGAAAATTGTTTTTTGTTCAAAAAGTTCATATTTTGATCTTAAAAAGTCAACTGGAATATTTTTTGAATGAAAATTAAAATATTTTTAAAACAATTGTTCTTAAAAATTCATCTGTTTCAAGATAACAATCACCTTTTTTGATAAAAATACAACTATTTAGTAGAGAATTCAACAATTTTGTTTAAAAGTCATAATTTTTGTTTAAAAATATTTTTTGAAATAACAAAATTTAAAAAATAAAAAAACTTTAAATAATAAAATTCAATTTTTTTTAAAAGTTTTTTTATCCTAAAATTCAACAGCCTTAGCAGGAATTACATCTTTCTTGGATAAAAATGCAACTGTTTGTTTAAAAATTAAACAATTTTGTGTAAAAGTTGTACTTTTTGGTTCAAAATTCTGCTATTTTTTTGAAAATGTAGAAAAATGTAGAAAATGTACTTTTTGGTTTAATTTAATATTTTTGTGTTGAAAAGAGAATTGATATCCTTTCTGGATGGAAATTTCAATTTGATTTTTAAATTTTTTTTGCTAATTAAAAATTCATGTTTTAAGCGAAATTTACTCTTTTTGGATAAAAATGCAACTGTTTGGTTGAAAGTTAAAATATTGGATTAGCTTTTCTTTTTGTTGGAATATTCTAATTTGTTGAAAAATTGTTTTTTATTTAAAATTAATATTTTGGTGTTAGAAAATGAACTGAAATCTTTTTTGGATGAGAGTTCAACTTGAAAAAAATTTTCGTTTTTAGTAAAAATTCATTTGTTTTAGTACAAAATATAATGTTTAATGGATAAAAATTTAACTGTTTGGCAGAGAATTCAACTGCTTTTTAAAAATACATCCAATTTTTTATGATAATTAAACTATTTAAAAGAAATTATCGTTTTTATCTTTTTTGATACAAAATACAACTATTTTTTATTTAAAAATTTATCCGTTTTAGTAGAAATTTCATTTTATGAAATTATATTTATAGTTAAAAATTCATCTATTTATTAGATAGTTTAACTATATCGTTGAAAATTTAACGGTTTCATAGAAAAGCATTTTTTTGGTTTAAAATTAATTTTTTACTGTAAATGTAACTTTTCCATTTTTTAAGATTGATCTTCTTTAGTTGAAAATTCTTCTTTTCTTGATAAAAAAAAAATAATTTTCTTGGTTCGACATTAAATTTTGGTTGGTTGAAAATCCAACAGTTTCGTAAAGAATTAATTATTTGTTGAAAAGTCGTATTTATTGTTCAAAAATTCTTTTTCGATTGAAAATCAATTTTTTTCGTAGAAACTTATTTTTTTCCTCAAAAATTCATATTTTGAAAAGTCTACGGAAATCTTTTTTGATAAAAATGCAACTATTTGGTAAAGAATTCAAAATTTTTGTTAAAAATGTATCCTTAAAATTCTTATTTACTTGAGTATTCAACTATTTTGTTTTTAAGGTTTTGTTTAATCACTTTGTTAAGAAATCATTTTTTTGAAGATTTATATTTTTAGTACAAAATTTATCTCTTTGTTACAAAATTATTCTTTTTTAATTGAAAATTCAACTACTTCGGGAAAAGTGAAACTAAATTGTTAAAAATTTTTTTATTAAGGTTGAAAATTTAACTGTGTAGTCGAAAATCCTTTTTTTTTTTTTTGTTGAAAATTAATTTTTTAACTGAAAGCGTAACTTTTCCATGTTTTTAAGATTAATCTTTTAAGTTTAAAACTCTACCATTTTGGTAAAAAAAAATAATTTTTTTGGTTTAAAATTCCATTTTTGTTGTACCACATGCATCATTTTTGTGAAAAATTAATTATTTGCTGAAATGTATTTTTTGTTCAAAACTTCTTTTTTGATTGAAAATTCAAATTTTTTCTTAGAAAATTATTTTTTCCTTCATAATTTCATATTTTGATCTTGAAAAATTAACTGGAATCTTTGTTGGATGAACATTCAACTATTTTTTTGAAAATTTCGTTTCCTTTAAATAAAAATTCACCTGTTTTTAAAGAAATTAAATCTTTTTTTTTTTTTATAAAAATGCAACTATTTGTTAGAGAATTAAAAAATGTTGTTAAAAATGTATCCTTAACATTCTTATTTACTTAAGCATTCAACTATTTTGTTTGAAAGATTTTGTTTAATCACTTTGTTAAGAAATCCTTTTAAGATTTATATTTTTAATTCAAAATTCATCTCTTTGTTGAAAATTATTCTTTTTTAATTGAAAATACTTGGGTAAAAGTGAAACTAAATTGTTAAAAATTTATTTTTTTGAATAAGATTAACAATTTAACTCTGTAGTCGAAAATCCTGTTTTTTGTTGAAAATTAATTTTTTAACTGAAAGCGTGACTTTTCAATGTTTTTAAGATTAATCTTTTTAGTTTAAAACTCTGCATTTTTGGTTTTAAAAAAATGTCTTGGTTTAAAATTCCACTTTTGTTGGGCCACATGCATTATTTTCGTGGAAAATTAATTATTTGCTGAAAAGTCGTATTTTTTGTTCAAAAATTCTTTTTCGGTTGAAAATTCAAGTTTTTCCGTAGAAAAATTTTTTTTTCTTCAGAATTTCATATTTTGATTTTGACACGTCAACTGGATTCTTTTTTGGATGAAAATTCAACTGTTTTTTTGAAAATTTGATTTTCTTTTAAAAAAATTACCTATTTTTATAGAAATTAAACCTTTTCTTGTTAAAAAAGCAACTATTTGGTAGAGAATTCAAACATTTTTGGTAAAAATTTATCCTTAACATTCTAATTTACTCAAGCATTTAACTATTTTGCTTGAAACATTTTATTTTATCACTTTGTTAAGAAATCCTTTTTTTAAAAGATTTATATGTTTAGTTCAAAATTCATCTCTCTATTGAAAATTATTCTTTTTAATTGAAAATTCAACTACTTGGGTAAAAGTGAAACTAAATTGTTAAAAATTTATTTTTTTGATTAAGGTTGCAAATTTAACTGTGTAGTCGAAATTCTTTTTTTTTGTTGAAAATTAATTTTTTAACTAAAAGCGTAACTTTTCCATGTTTTAAAGATTAATCTTTTTAGTTTAAAACTCTGCCTTTTTGGTAAAAAAAAAATAATTTTCTTGGTTTAAAATTCCATTTTTGTTGGGCCACATGCATCATTTTCGTAGAAAATTAAATTCTTGCTTAAGCTAATTTTTTTTACTATTAATTTCATCTGTTTTCATTGAAATATAAACTATGACATTTCTTTCTTC
>JAAAKG020142040.1:0-11712 GCA_010014905.2 Druon quercuslanigerum
AAAATTCGTCTTTCTTGATTCAAAATTCAATTTTTTACATAGCAACTTATTTCTGGTTTAAAAATTCATACTTTGATAGAGAAAAATCAATTGAATTATATTATCTTTCACTGATAAAAATGAAACTATTCAGTAGAGAATTCAACTAATTTTTTTACAAATCATCTTTTTTGTTTGTTCGAAAATTAAATTTTGTTCTTAGAACAAAAAAAAAATTAAAAAATTTTGTTAAATAAGTCAGCATTTTTGTTTAAAAATTCGTCTTTTTGGATTCAAAACTCAATGTCTTACATAGCAGCTTATTTATGGTGTAACAATTCATATTTTGATAGTGAAAAGTAATTTGAAAAATTTCATCTTTAATTGATAAAAATGAAACTATTTGGTAGAGAATTCAACTCATTTTAATACAAATCATCATTTTTTTTGTTTAAAAATTCAATTTTGTTCTTAGAAACTTCTTTATTGTTTAAAAAAATCATATTTTGAACTTAAAAAATCAAGTGGAATCTTTTTTAATGAAAATTTTACTATTTTAATATTTTTATATAAAATAAAAATTCATCTTCTTTAACAAAATGTTTATCTGTTTTGGAAAACAATGCAACCATTTGCAAGAGAATTCAATAATTTTGTTAAAAAGTCATCATTTTTGGTAAAAATTCGTCTTTTTGGATTAAAACTTCAAATTCTTACATAGAAACGTATTTCTAGTTTAAAAATTCATATTTTCTAGTGAAACGTTAATTGAAAAATTTTATCTTTCATTGATAAACATGCAACTAATTAGTAGAGAATTCAACTAATTTTATTAAAAATCTTATTTTTTTGTTGAAGAAATTCGTATTTGGCCTTGAAAACTCAACTGAAAAGTTTCATCTTCAATTGATAAAAATGCAATTATTTCGTAGAGAAATCAACTATTTTGTTTTACAAATCATCTTTTTTGTTTGTTTAAAAATTAAATTTTATTCTTAGACACTTCTTTTTTGTTAAAAAAACATATGTTGACCTTGAAAAGTCAAATGAAAAATTTCATCTTTAATTGATAAAAATGCAACTATTTGGTAGAGAATTCAACTCATTTTATTACAAATCATCATTTTTTTTTGTTTAAGAATTCAATTTTGTTCGTAGAAACTTCTTTTTTGTTAAAAAAAAATCATATTTTGACCTTGAAAAATGAACTGCAATCTTTTATTAATGAAAATTCAAACTATTTAAACATTTTTATTTTAGGTAAAAATTAATATTTTTTAATAAAATTTTTCTCTGTTTGGAAAAAATGCAATTGTTTGTTAGAGAATTCAACAATTTTGTTAAAAAGTCATCACTTTTGGTTGAAAATTCGTCTTTTAGGATTTAAAATTCAATTTCTTACATAGCAACTTATTTCTGGTTTAAAAATTCATATTATGATAGTGAAAAGTCAATTGAAAAATTTCATCTTTCATTGATAAAAATGCAACTATTTGGTAAAGAACTCAACTAATTTTTTTACAAATTATCTTTTTTGTTTGTTTAAAAATTCAATTTTATTCTTAGAAACATTTTTTTTTTGTTAAAAAAATCATATTTAGACCTTGAAAAATCAATTGGAATTTTCTTTCAATGAAAATTCAACTATTTTCATCTTCTTTAACAAAATGTATATCTGTTTTCGAACACAATGCAACCATTTGCAAGAGAATTCAATAATTTTGTTAAAAAGCCATCATTTTTGGTAAAAATTCGTCTTTTTGGATTGAAAATTCAATTTCTCAAATAGCAAATTATTTCTGGTTTAAAAATTCATATTTATATTCGTCTTTTTCTTTACAAATTTAATTTTGTTCTGAGAAACTTCTTTTTTGTTAAAAAAAAAATATTTTTACCTTGAAAAATCAATTGAAAAATTTCATCTTTCATTGATAAAAATGCAACTTTTTGGTAGAGAATTCAACTAATTTTTTTAAAATTCATATTTTTTTGTTGAAGAAACTCGTCTTTTGCATTACAAGTTCAATTTTGTTCTTAGAAACTTCTTTTTTGTTAAAAAAAATCATATTTTGACCTTGAAAAATCAACTGATTAATTTCATATTCAATTAATAAAGATGCAACTATTTGGCAGAGAATTCAACTAATTTTTTTGCAAATCATCTTTTTTTTTGTTTAAAAATTCAATTTTGTTCTTAGAAACTTCTTGTTAGTTTAAAAAAAATCATATTTTGACCATGAAAAATAAACTGAAATCTTTTTTCAATGAAAATTTAACTATTTAAACATTTTTATTTTAAGTAAAACTTAATCTTTTTTAATAAAATTTTTATCTGTTTTGGAAAAAAACTGCAACTGTTTTTTAGATAATTCAACAATTTTGTTAAAAAGTTATTATTTTTGGTTAAAAATTTGTCAACTGAAAAATTTCATCTTTAATTGATAAAAATGCAACTAATTGGTAGAGAACTCAAGTAATTTTTTTACAACTCGTCTTTTTTGTTTGTTTCAAAATTAAATTTTCTTTTTAGTAACTTCTTTTTTGTTAGAAAAAATCATATTTTGACCCTGAAAAATCTACTAAAATCTTTTTTTAATGAAAATTCAACTAATTTAACATTTTTTTTTTAATTCATCTTTTTGAACAAAATTTTTATCTGTTTTGGAAAAAAATGCAACTATTTGTAAGAGAATTCAACAACTTCGTTATAAAGTCAGCATTTTTGGTAAAAATTCGTCTTTTTCGATTGAAAATTTAATTTCTTACATAGAAACTTATTTCTAGTTTAAAAATTCATATTTTGATAGTGAAAAGTCAATTGAAAAATTTCATCTTTAATTGATAAAAATGCAACTAATTGGTAGAGAACTCAAATAATTTTTTTACAAATCGTCTTTTTTGTTTGTTAAAAAATTAAATTTTGTTTTTAGTAACTTCTTTTTTGTTAAAAAAAATCATATTTTGACCTTGAAAAATCAACTGCAATCTTTTTTTAATGAAAATTCAACTATTTAAACATTTTTTAATTTAAATAAATGTTTATATTTTTTAAGAAAATTTGTATCTGTTTTGGAAAAAATGCAAGTATTTGTTAGAGAAGTCAACAATTTTGTTAAAAAGTCATCATCAGTGAAAAGTCAATTGAAATCTTTTTAAACAGAAAACTCAACTACTTTTTTTTAAACATTTATATCTTTAATTTAAAAAATCATCTGTTTTCGCAGAAATTTAAGTTTTGTATGAAAATGCCACTTTTTGGTTAAAATTTAATCTTCTCTGCTTAAGTGTACAATTATTTTGTTCGAAACATTTGTTTGAATTAGTTTCTTTATAAATTATTTTTTTATTGAAGATTTATATTCTTAGTCGAAACTTTATCTCCTTAATTGAAATTTTTATTTTTTAGTAAAAAAGCCTATTTTTAAAATTGATCTTTTCAAATTGAAGATTCTCCTTTTTTAGTAAATAAATCATTTTTTAGTCTGAAATGTCAGTTTAGTTACGTCAAATTGCATCAGTTTCGTGGGAAATCAATTTTTTACTGAAAAGTCATATTTTTTGTTTGAAAATTCAATTTCGTAGAGAAAATTTGTCTTTTGGCTTAAAGGTTCAAAAATTTCGATAAACTTTTGTTTCTTTCTTGACTAAAAAATTCCTATTTTTTGAAATTTCGTCTGTTTGGTTTTTAAACTTTTTTTTTAACGATAAATTTCATCTTCTTGATTGAAGTATAAACTACAAGTATTTTTAAAAAGCCATCTTTTATATCCAAAATTTTTGTTTTTGTCTAAAATAAATTATTACTTTGAAAAATCTGAAACTTGTATTAGAAATAACTGTTTTATTGCGTTTGTAAAAGATTCTATGTTAAAAGCATTACAAGAATAAAATAACAGTATTTGTATGTCAATAATCAAAGAAAATAAAAAATTATTCAAGAAAAAATCAGGGAATTTTGAAAATAAGGTTCTGGGACACCCTGCCTAATTCTACTAGTAATCACTAGCAAAACATTTCTGCAAAATAAAAATTACTTACAATAATAGGGGGGGGGGTGTCGAAATATTTTGTCCCCTAAGGTTTTCTATGCTTTTTCTTATTAAAAGGGATTATTTGTAGATTTTATATCAAAATTTCAATCCTAATATTTAATATTTGTTTATAACTGCAAGAAAACGTTTTTAAAGCATTAAGAACGGCTGGAATTAGTTTTTGGAAAGTTTCTGTACCAATGAAAAGTGTGTTTGAATGTATCGAATTTGAACGAAACAGCGTCGATCGGTACATCGGCTGGACTGGCCAATCTGTTTGAGCGCGCGAGTAAGAGTTTCGCTCGGATATCTTTGCATAACTACGTAACTATTTTTAGTCCTAAACTGCTAAACAATATTTTAATCAGAAAAATTCAAGCTTTCGTTTAAAAAAACTTTTAAACAAATAAAAACTGCCCGAAGGGTAGAAAATGTTAAATAAACATTATACGCTGCAATTTGTTTATAAAAACTCAAAAATTAAAAACAATAGATTTCACAGAATAAAAGAGCATGAAAAGCTCTTCAGAAATCATTCGTAAAAATTTCCATTCGCATTTGTAGAAAGAAAGTTATGACCATTTGAATGTTCGCACATTGCCCGGGGGATGAAAATTACACCCTCTGCTGTTCAAGAAGGGATGGTAGTAAAAGTCTATAATTTGGTGGGTATACTACTATCATACAGGCGAACAAACTCTGAAAATTTGAAGACAATCGGAAGAAATAATTTTTAAAGTTGGGGCAGTTCAGGAATAATGCACCATATATAGAAGAATCTTACGTTCTAAAAAACTAATGAGAGTTTTAAATATCTGTTTCAAAAATTTTAAGGTATGGCAAAATCCACATCAAGCGAAGAAAAAGAAAATTTTGACCCAGCCGACGTAGAAGCTGGACTGCATGAAATGTTTCAATTGACGTCTGACGATTTAAGGAAAGAATGCAACGTTGATTTCGAAAATGCATTGCCCGAAATTGGTGCTGCTGTTCTAGAACTTCAAGAAATGTCGAAAGGCTTTGATGCAGAAGCAGCCAGTCACTTCAAAGAGGACGATCCTAGATACACAAGGCGGGTTTCAGAAGATTGTCAAAGAAGTGTAACTTTCAAACCCAAAGTAACAAAGGTCGTTAAAGCAATGCTGCCATGCGCCAGCGATGAGAGAGTGGCCCAACTTGTACGCGTCGCGGAAAAAAACAACTGCTAGAATTTGTTCGAAATTAAGCCACTGTAAGTTTGATTGGAATTTCAGATAAAATGCATATAACTAGGGTATGTTTTTGAAATAGGCGTCAATTTTTGTTAAAAAATTTTTTTAAAATAATTTCATTATTTATTTACCAAAAAAATTATAAAGTCATTTTTAATATGGCTGAATAAAAATAAAACTTTTTTGTGGCTTGCACTTTTTTTGTGGGATGAACCGTTTGCAATTTACAACGTTATAAACAAATAATTTTTTAATAAAAGTGCCATATTTGCACAGTGTTATCTCAGATCTATAGCTCAGAAAAATGTAAACCTTTTACACTGTCTACATCGAGGATAGATCTTTGGAAAGGAAAAAGAAATCTTCCGATCGAATAAAAACTTATCTTCTTAAATTGTTTTTAAAAAGTTGCTATTTTTAAGAGGAAACCGTTTAGACTCTTGATATATTAATAAACAATCATTCAGATCAAACATTGTCATAATATTGCTTGAAATTGTTTCGAAAGATTTATTCAGCATTATTAACATAATTTGTTGTTTATAATTTCTTTTGCTAAATTGTTTATAACAATTGATATAAATAATGAACCTCAATAACAAGAATTGACTAAAATTTTTTTTATTAATCCTTGACACAAGATTAGGCTTTTCACTCTCTTGATGTTTTCTCGTACGATGAGCCATTATTTATGCACGGCTTTATAAACAATGTATTTTTTATAAATATTCACTCGCCTAAAAGCAAACAAATTTCAATTTATAAGCGATTACATTTTTTTATATCCTTAATATAATTATAAATAATATAAATATCTTGGTTTGAATTTTTTGATACCTGCACATTAATGTTTATAACTATTGTTATTAACAAAAACGCTCAATTATGAAAATTTATTTTTCTTAATTTTTTTCTTAATCTATGGCAGAAAACAAAAATTTTCTCTCTTGTGATATTTTTTGTTATACCAATTATTATTTATTTATGGCCTTATAAACAATGTTTTTTTATAAACAAGCCCTCCCTTAAAAGCCACAATTTTGAAGCTATTAGCGATTACGTTTTTTTATATCTTTTATTTTACCATAAAAAATATAAATATCTTGGGTTGCATTTTTGATACATGCACATTATTGTTCATAACCATTGTTATTAACAAAAACGCTCAATTATGAAAATCGATTTTTTCTTAATTTTTTATTAATCTATGGCAGAAAATAAAAAAAAATTTTCCTGTGATATTTTTTTGTACGAACAAGCATTATTTATTTATATTCTTATCAATCATTTATTTTTTTATAAACATACCCTTCCCTAAAAGCCATAATTTTCAAATTATTAGCGAATACATTTTTTCATATTCTTAATTTCAAACATTATTGTTTATAACTATTGTTCTTAACAAAAACGCTCAATTATAAAAATTGATTTTTTCTTAATTTTTTATTAATCTATGGCAGAAAATAAGAAAAATTTCTCTAATAATATTTTTTCGTACGACCAAGCATTATTTATTTATGGCCTTATAAAAAATGTATTTTTAAAAAAAATAGCCTACCCTAAAATCCATGATTTTTAAGTTATTAGCGATTAACTTTTTATATTCTTAATATTCCCATTAACAATATAATAATCTCATCATTACAAAAGCACATTTTTTCATAAAAATAAAATTATTGAGTCACACTCAATAATGAATTTATGAAAAATATATTATTTATAAGGCAGCAAATAAATAATGACTGTTCGTACAAAAAAATCTCACGAGAGTGAAAATTTTTATTTTATTCCACAGATAATTAAAAAATTAATGAAAAATCGATTTTCGTAATTGAACGTTTTTATTAATAACAATAGTTATAAACAATAAGGCGCAGATATCAAAAATGCTAACGAAGGTTATTATATTTGTTGTAGTGAAACTAACGATATAAAAAAGTTAATCGCTAATAACTTGAAAATTGTGAGTTTTAGGGGAAGGTATGTTTATAAAAAATAAATTGTTTATAAACCCATATATAAGTAATGGCTCGTAGTTACAGAAAATATCACGAAAGTGAAAATTTTTATTATTTCCCATAGATTATTAAAAAAAAATTAAAGGAAAATCCATTTTCCTAATGGAGCGTTTTTGTTAATAACAATAATTATAAACAATAATGCACAGGTATCACAAATGCTACTCAAGATAATTATATTGTTTATGATAAAGTTAAGGATATAAAAAAACGTAATCGCTAATAGATTGAAAAATGTGGCATTAAGGCAAATGCATATTTATAAAAAATACATTAATTATAAGGTCGTGTATAAATAATGGCTCATCATACGAGAAAATATGACGAGAGTGAAAAGTTTAATCATGTGTCAAGGATTAATAAAAAAAATGTAAGTCAATTCTGGTTATTGATGGTCATTATTTATTCTAATTGTTATAAACAATGTTGCAAAATATATTTTGAACAACAAATTATGTTAATAACACTAGATAAATCTTTCGAAACAATTTAACTGGTTTAATTGACACTGGTTCACCTGGATGATAGTTTATTAATAAATGAAGTGTGCAAATATGCAATATTTTGCAATTTTATTAAAAAACATTTATTAAAAAAACATTGATAATTTTATTAATTAATATTTTGATCCAAAACTCAGCTAACGCAATAAAAATCATTAAATATATATTTTTATTAAAAATTTTGAATAATTGAGAATTTATTTCAGATTTATTATATTATATTATTAACCTTTTACACTAATTAAAAAAAACATGTACATATAATTTTGAAGCTTAAATTCAGATACTTGTTTCATAAATTACCAAGGATTTCAAAATATATAATTTTAATACAGACAGGTTAAAAATAAAGTTTTAATTTTTGTTGCTAAATAGAGAAAAATGAAAATTTAATCCTAATCTTATTCAATATTGTAAAAAATTAATCAGCTGATAAGTCATTATTTAGTTTATAACATAAAAAGCATTAAAGAATTATTTTCAGTAAATCATACTAATAATTTTTAATACTAATTATTAAAAATAAATCTTTATGCAAGGTAATATATCAGAATCATTTAAAAAATTATGTAATTTAAATAGAGATATTTTAATATAAATGAACCTTTTTATGCAAATTATATCAATTAATGCCACCTAATTTTAAGGAACTAAGTTTTAATCTTTACTTACTTTAATATCTTGAAAAAATTATTCAGCTCATAATAAATTAATTATTTTTACTCAATATCTTTTTCCAAATTAGAACTCTTTTTTTTTAAATTTGTTTTTTTAATAAAATTTTGAACTAATCCCAGATATCTTAAGTTTTAATAGAATCAATTAAAAGTAAGTTAATCAGTTCACAACATCACAACAGAGAAGCCACAAGTAATTATTTTTATTGAACAAATTTAATTTTTTGTTTGTTTTATATACTTTTTTTCATTTGAACTTTAAATTCTAAATAATTTTATTCCTATTTAAATAATACCAGAAAATTTAAGTTTTAAAAGAATTATTTAATAAATATTCAATAATCTAAACAAAAGCATTAAACCATTATTTTGATTAAAAATTCTAATAATTTAAAGCTTTAAAAAATGATTTTTGTGGAAACATTAAAATGTTTTTCACTTGACCTATTTTTAAATTTGACCTTGTCTTTGTTTAAATTTAATAAATTATAAGCTTTTAACTAATTCTAGAATATATAAATTTGAGCACAATCGATTAATAATTAATTTTTCAGTAAAGAGCATAAAAATCATTTGAGATTTATTTTCATAGAAGTGTTAGTGCTTTTAATTTTTAAAATTGAATTCAGATACTCATTTCTATCATCATAAGTATTAGAAAAAATGATTTTAATGGAGGTATTTTGGACGAAAAATTAATTTTATTACAGAAATAGCCAATATTTAAGTGCATAAAATTAATGTCAATAATCAATTTATGTGACTTGATTGAAAACAATTGATATTCAGTTTGTTGAAAAAAATCAATTAGTCAATAGGTAGTTAAGTAGTTAGTATTATGGCAAATGTTGTTTAACATTCTTTTACATTCTTTTTTCCTTTTCCCCCACATTTTGAAATCTTCAAAACTGGAAATTATTTTTATTTATTATATTTTTCCCGAAATCTTTAAAAAAAAGTAAAAAGCAAAATCTTTCAAATTTTTTTAAAAACCTGTACAATTTTTTCTATTTCTTTAGAATAAGTTTTTACCATAATTTAATTTTTTCTCTCTCTTTTAAAATGTTAAACAGATAAAAAAATTATGGTGTTGTTGCACAATGTTCATAATATATGCTCCCAATAATCTTCCCAATATTAACCAATCATTCACAAATTAAATGCTCCCTTCTATCAGTAACGTTCAAAAACAGATACGAATAAATTTTGTGAAGTAAAATTGTGTATTTAAAAATTCTGATATAAAATATGTATTGTGTAGAAATTTTATAAATCTTCATTAATACATAAACAGCTTACAAACCCAACCCTACAAATAATAGACAGTAACGAAACAAGAAGATCCGAGGAGAAAATTCTGAATAAAAATGTTTTCTATTAAAAAATGTATTACTGTTTATAAACAAAATTCATACATACATGCATACAACGTCAAAATAATATTCCCCAAAAAAACCTTTTTAATGTATTTTGTAGGTTTAACTTGTTTTGATCTATTATTTGTTTCAGCAGCATTCATTTGATGCAGTACCTGTTAAACCCGTTTTGCCATTTTTTTTAAATAATTCTCTGAACTAAATAGTAATGGTTTTTTATTATTATTTTATATAGGATATAAATATTGCTTAATTTAATTATTGTTTCATTTTCAGAACCAAGCAAAGAGATCAAAGCGTGTAAAAAATGTGGCAAGAGAACGAAAAGAATATTTATATGACGACTTGGAATTTTTAAATTACATATGAATCTTATTATCTAATTATCCACGGTACTATACACGGGTTTTACTGCGATTTTCCTTGTGTGCTACAAAAAATAAATATTGACTATTGTAGGTGAATACTAGTACAGACATTGTTTTGTGTAAAAGGATTTGCAAGACGGGCGCAGCCGTTTATGTGTTAAATGTATTATTAGTATAAACAAACTAATTAATGTAAAATAAATATTTATTTCTAAAAAAAATCTGGTAGTTCCAATTAATCGTTTGCTCTCATATTATCCCCCCCCCCTGTTCCCTTCTCTCTCTCTCTCCATGCTGTTTCTTTTAACCAATTTGTGTACCCTCCTTCCTTCCTCATGCATCCTTCTCACTTCATCCATCTGAAATCCATTCGTTCTAAAATACCTTTCACTTTCCACCTCCATCCTACCACCCTTATTTCTCTTCTTCTTCTCCCACCAATATTCCTTAAGCAGCTATTAAACCTTAACTCTCTTATTCTCTTCTGCCCTGCTTCCTTCTCGCCCTCAATGCTGTTTCTTTTAATCAAATCATATACCCTCCTTCCTTCCTCATGTATCCTTCTCACTTCATCCATTTGCAATCCATTCGTTCTGAAATACCTTTCCCTTTCCACCTCGATCCTCCCGCTCCTATTTCTGTTCTTCTTCTCCCACGAACATTCCCTAACCAGCTTATCCCCCCCCCCCTCTTTCCATTAAACCTTGACACTCTTATTCTCTCCTCCCTTGCTTCCTTCTCCTCCTCAATGCTGTTTCTTTTAACCAAATCATATACCCTCCTTCCTCCCTCCTGCATCCTTCTCACTTCATCCATCTGAAATCCATTCGTTCTAACATACATTTCCCTTTCCACCTCCATCCATCCACCCCTATGTCTGTTCTTCTTCTCCCATTAACATTCCCTAACCAGCTTACTTACCCCCTCTTCCAACAATTCCTCATAGTAACATGCTCGTCTCCTCGTTTTAACCCCTGAACTCGTTCTTCCTGTCTCCCTCCGAAGAACTGAAAATATAGTTCGGCATATTCCTTGCTAGCCCTAGTGTCCTTTTTTACATACCTCTTGTATCCTATTTACCCTCTCACTAACCTTCCATCCCCACATCTCGACTCCGTAAAATAAGGCACTCATCACTAGCGAATGAAACAATCACATTCTCCTTGCTAAATGATCTGCAAACAACCTCTTTCCAAGCCCCCACACCTACCTCATCACCACATTTGATCTTTTCACTCTATCGTTGATATGACCATCCGCTCCCTCTTTTATATGACCATCCACTCCTCCATTTCTCCGAAACAGGAAGTCCAGGTACACAAACTCTTTCACCTGGTGTACCGCTTTTCCCTTCCACTTCCACTCCCCTCCCTTATCTCTCACACATCCTTTTCCGAACACAATAACCTTCGACTTATCCGGATTTAACTCTAACCTATTTTTGTTCAAGTATATTTTCAACCATGTGTTGCTGTTAAAGTTTTTGACCAGATGATAAATGTTAATAAAATGATGGTAATTGTTTTTTGTCTACTGGTCGTAGTGTTTT
>JAAAKG020142041.1:0-11711 GCA_010014905.2 Druon quercuslanigerum
ATAGTGATCCCAGAGAAGTAAAAGACGCCTTCTGGGACACTTTGAATGATACGATGAATATTTGCGATCATGGTGAACGAATAATTCTGCTAAGAGACATGAATGGATAATTTGGCATCGAAAATCAGGATACAGAAAGAGTACAAAGTAATTTTGGGGATCCAAGAACAAACTGTAACAACGAGTAATTAGTTGGCTTATGCTTAGAAAAGATTCTGATTATTACAAATACTTGGTTTAGGCATAAAATGATCCAAGTGTATACACCTGGTCTAAAGGAAATAGTCGCAGTATAATTGACTTTGTTGTTGCTGATTAAAGACTAAGAGAATTAGTCAAAGATACCAGGGTAATGAGGGATTCTGAATGCAATACCGATCATTACCTTCTGATCTCCAAAATTAACTAAGTTCGGGGACGGAGGAAAAAGACAACCAAGAAAGCAAAACAAACGCGAATTAAAATTGAGAACCTACAGAAAACGGATGTGCGAATAGATTTCTAAAATAAGATAATCTAAATCATAGGTAAGGCTACTTGGGAAGCGCTTATACGGAATAAAGATATAAAAGGCGAATGGACTATGTTCCGGGATATCATTGTTAGATGTACGATCGAAGTGTGTGGCACCGCGGTTGTAGGAAGAATGTCTGGTGATGCATGGTGAAATGATCAAATTGAGGCTGCCAAAATAACAAAGAAAGAAACGTACAGGAGAACTTTGAGCATGACAGGTCTTAGCGACGAAGAAAGAAACATACGTATAAATGATGACAAACGCAAAAAGAGGATACTAAAGCGATTAATTAGAGGCAGCAAAGAAAAAATAAGAGCAGAAAAAGAGAAGAAAATACAAAACGACTATGAAGAAAGCAAGAAACTACTCTATAAAGCAATGAAGGGAATTAAAAGTACAGAATTTGTCAGCGCGAGAAATGGCAAAGGTAAAATGCAATATGAGGAAGACGGGTTCAGCGATGCTTTTAGAGACCATTTTAGCGGACAATCCGGAAATAAAGCTATAGGAAACCACAACTGCGATGTACAACACAATGCGTTAGAAAACTCAGTTGAGAAAGTCTGTTTTACAGAGTTTAGGGATATAATCAAGAACTTGAAAAACGGTAAAGCTTCCGGGGTAGACATTATTAACGCTGAAATTCTCAAACGCGGTCGCGAGTATATACCACATAGACTGTGCAAACTAATAAATCTATGCATCGAAGTAGGAGAACTGCCAGGTGATTGGAAAAAAGCGATTATCGTGCCAATATACAAAAGAAAGGGAGATAAAAGCGACTGCAATAATTACAGAGGGATCAGGTTATTAAGTACCGTAAGTAAAATATACTCAAAGATACTTATTCGTAGGTTAACGAAAATAACAGAAGAAAAAATTTGGGAAGTCCAAAGCGGGTTTATGGCAGAAAGGTCATGTACGGATCAAATATTTAGCTTAAGGCAAATCACAGAAAAAAGTTTGAGAGCGGGTAAAAAAGAACAATATATGTGAGTGCCAAAGCGAGTGTCAGGGTAAATGGGAAATTAAGTGACTGGTTCCTACATATAATTTGTAACAAGTAATGTCTGGTCAAATTTGTCTAATTCAAATGGGGTCACTTAAAAATTAGTTTTAAAAGATATGATAGACAATGGTAATTTTTTGATGAATATTATGTTCAAGGACAAAAAATAATACCAGAACACTACTAGAAAAATTAAAATTAGGTGGAAAGATGTTTCAGGTGAAAAAATATACCAGATTTTGGTCTGTGCAGTAAATATTATCTGTACTGTGTTTTTACAACGTATGAAATTAAAAATAATTAGAAAAAACGGCACAAGCAATTTTCTTGGAATTTTTATTTAGAATCTCTAGAAAGTCGCGTGGCACGCGTCAACAATTGGCGCCTCTAACATGTGATTTTTACATCCCTTTTTTTGGCTGCATAGGAGAATAAATGTATTTTTTCGACGAAAAGAATTATCTTAGCCCTAGAGGGACACAATGGTCGCGTGCTGGAATCACGGAATGTTGTGTGAGGCTGATCGCTATCAATTTTCGTTGCAATTTTTGAAATCACTAAGAGCAGCTGCTATACATTATTTGCTGAATATTGCTTCGTACTTTATCATGCTGAAAAAAATTTTGAAAACAATATTAATAAAATGGGATTATTAATGCAACTTTTTGTTTGTTTTTCTTATACGGAAAAAAAAGTTTTTAAAACTGTACTTGGCCTGTATAGGTCTGAAATTTTTTTATTTCCTAAAACATTTATTTACATGGTACACAGTTTACACGGTTTCACACAATTCTCAGAATAATTCTTCAACACTCATCATTTCGATTGTTTTGAACCTTATACAATAATAAACGTTATACAAAATTTTTATAAATTTGTGCTGTATCGCAAAGTCTTAGACAGTTAAGTATAAAGTTTCGAAAACTTTCTTTTTCGTGTTGAGATAAAACCTTCAAGTATAATTAAAATTCTCTTTTACTTCGTTGAGAAAAGACATTGGACACTTGCGTATCTTGAAAACGAGCCATTTCATGGTATCATTTGACAGTAGAAACGTACCCTGATACCAAGTAGACAGCTTTCAATTAAAATAATTAAGGTTTGCACTGAAAAGTGGTTCGAAAAGTCGAAGTAATTTCCGTAGAATGACAGAATTAAAAGTACTCTAAGAATTTTTCAAAAGCAAGAAATTACACAAAAGAATGTACAAAAGTGAACGTAATTCATCCTATTGTATGTAGTAAAAATAAAATTTCCAGATTTCGTCACTCGAAGTGTAAAAAAAAGTAAGATAAAAATCCAAGAAGAGGATTGTTGCTGTTTTTGAATTCTTGAGAATCGAAACAAGTTTCATCAATTCTACCTCTGAAATTGTGGCTTCCTTCGGGGAGTGATGAAAGGAATTTAAAGTGGAAATTAGAAGAAGGTGATCGTCACCTGCAGACGCATCTTTAATTCAACATGACGCTTCTGTCACAGTGAATGTCGTGATTCGCCTAGTATAAGTCAAATTATCGATGAGAATCTCACTCTGCATTCTGCAGCCTTTCACTTTAAGCAACCTTGCATCGCAACTCATTCATCTTCTATCGACATAAATAATGTTAAAAAATAAATAAAAGAGAAGCAGGATCTTTCTGATAGTCATCTGCGCTAAATAAGGTTGTAAAAATTCATATCTGTATGTAATTCCTCTCGGAGGATAAAGTTTCTAATTGAATACGAAATTTCATGCATCGCTCATATTTATTACCTGGAAAAGTATTTTTTGTTGATTTAGAACGATTAAATTCATTGAGTATTATTGATTTTTACTGAAGAGGTACAAGATAAGATCTTCCCGCATTTGACATTCGACCTCATTTAAGTTTGACAGAATTATCATTAGATATATTACTATATTGTTAAAATTGAAATTTTATATAAGTTTAATGTTTCTAGTAGTAAAGCAGCTGGTATTCTATTTTCCATATTTTTATTTATTTCGTAAAATAAAAATAAGGTGCTATGACAACACTGATAAATGAAACCTTTGGTCAATAGGAATCTGTGAAAATTGATATTATGTCATTTTTCAGCAATGGGAATCAGGAATGGGAAAGAATAAAAATTAACTTAGTGAAAATTAAACAATTGTAGTTGTGGAAAATGATTAATAGTGTAAATAAATATTAGATTAAGCAGTAATTTTAAAAAATTACAATCAGGTACTTAACCTGATTGATCGCAACATGATCGCAAGTGGCAATTACGCGCCAATCAACAGCAGTTTAATTAGCAATTTGCAACAATTTTCTGTTTCTGAAATTTCAGGGGACAAAATTATATAGAGAATTCAAATTGATGACCATGCATGTTCATGAATTATTATTTGATATATTTTCGTATCTTTTTCTATATTTTTATGATAAAACTCGATAAATCTGTTTTTGCAAAATTAAGAGAAAGATTTGTTCTGAATGCTTGGAATATCATTAATTTGAAAAAATGTTATTCTGGCATTCAACAGCTATCCATACATTGAAATAAATAAAAAAATGTTAATTTCTCATTATAGATTCACTGCATAGGTACAACTGGTTAATCGGTGATTGCCAAAAAGTTATATTTTTTACAAAATAATTTCGGAAAAGCACATAAATATATAAAAGCACAATTTGTTAAAGTTTAAAAATTTTAAATATTTTGTTTAGCAATTATTTTTTTAAAAAAAGTACACGAAATGCCCCTGTTTTAAATTAAAGATTAAAAATGAAAAATTTCTAAATACTATTACCACCATTTTAAAAATATTTTCAGTTTGTAAGTGTAACTTATATTAAGTTAAAAAAGATAAACATTAAAAGTAGGGTTTAATAGTTTAGAGTTGATGATTTTAAGTATCACTTCCAGAGTCTAGTCGCACGAGTTTTTTGCCAGGTCACGCTGCATTGCTATTTTAGGAAAAAACTTGAAAATAATTATTGAAGCTATTCACGACTACAACAATTTTAGTATAGCTAAAACACATTTATCAAGGTTGATCTTTAATAACAGTTAATAATGATCGCTATTTTTGCTACTATATACTATTTTTTGTATTACTGGTTAGTTTTTTGTTTGTCATATATTTATATTTTTATGACAGGAGGTAGAAAATAGGAAACTGATATAAAGTTATAGAGAAGTGCCACCTAGCTTCTGCATAAACATAGGTGCTTTTTAAAAAATTTGAAAGTAAAATTATTTTTATTATTATACTCTGAAATGGACAGAAAAAACTTATTTCACGTACTCTTATTAACAAAAAACAATTTGATCCATAATTACCCTATCGGGAGGATGAACATGGATCAAAATTTGATTATTAAGATCTTCAAAGGACTTTTTTCAAATGGCATTTACAGAATATCTTAAAAAAAATTTTAAGAAAACTTATAAACAGTACAGAAAATGATTCTGGTAGAAAGTCAAGCAATTTGGCGAAACGGAAATTCGGTCAAAAAAAAATTAGTAATTATTTTAGTCGGATGTTTCATTATTTTTAACCAAATTTCCTGCCCTTTACGTACAAGGTAATTTGATAGTCAGAGTCTAAAAGATTTTGTGATACAAAATGTAACAAATTTATCCCAAATAATCATTTGTTTTTTCAATGTCTTACACAAGACCAGGTAATTCTAATAATTACAAGCAGAGATAAAAAAGACCTTTTCTTGAATATCAAGACAACATCAAGACAGCAAGGCAGCATTGAAAGTACATAAAAGACTGGTTTCCAGGTTCCTTTATAAATTCTGGATGAACGTTGCTAAAAAGTCTGTCCCCTGTGGCACAGGTAGCACGTGTATACATTAAAAGCGTACACATCCCCCGAAATTTCCACGAAATTCCATGGAACCAGTTTCAGTGTTGACTGGAGTGGTTCCATTAGACTGTTTAGACTTTAGAACGCAAACGAGACTGGCTGATCTGGTTTTAGAACTCGAGTTGATGACTCGAGTCGCTTGACCAGGTGATTATTAGTACCGCACACACGTTCAGGTTTCTCTAATCTACCCAACTCCAGACTTCAAGAAAGAAAAAGCTAAAAATAGGTGAAAAAGGTCAAAAACAAAAACCTGAAAAAGAAATAAGTGAAAGAGCACGAAGCGCCTTATCGTGCCATTGTCGGCAATTAGAGCGCTTCCCTGGAACATAATGAAGGTCGTTGGTGTTAATGAGTGCGAGTGGAGGTGTCGAAAAAGTCGTCTCTTACACTTGTGAGTTTCTAGAGCTTTTTTTTAGTATAAAGGAACGTTTACTTTGCGTTGCCCGCAGCTGGGATTTGCTCGAGCTCTTATTCGTGGCGAACAGCCGATAATTGGTTGAGCGAGACGTACCAGAAAATTTATTCGTACACTGGTCCCATCCACGGATAAACCCTAATTCCATGGTAGAACAAGGAACCGGGTCTGACTCGAATGCGAGAGGTAAATCGCCCGCCGTTCCAGATCCCACCCCTTCATCTCCCCCAACCCCTGAACAGCCTTCACCTTCTGGCTTGCAAATCCCCTCTCGTTACTTATGTATCACATCGCGCACATGATAAGCTATGTATGTGCTACCACTGCTTTCTCACGCTTCCGTTTGACGGAGGTTGCTTGCTGCGATACTCCCTCGTAAATATCTTGTAATTGCACGTTCCAGCCGAGTAGCTCGCTATTTCAGTATCGAAGCTCTCTAGACATCTTGTGGCGAGGGAGTAGATGCAAGGTAAATGTGTGTGAGTCGAGCACGTAGGAAAGCGGTGGGATATTTCAATCTATCAGATTGTCAGGCTATGGGAAATAATATGTTATGGTGTTTGTATGGTAAGTAGATTCCTACTCTGGAGACTCTTGTAAGCGACGTAATCAAATCGTTGGGAGGGGGCGAGGTCGCGATAAAAACTACGGTTGGTAACAGGGGGAGGGGTACAGAGTAAAAACTGGGAGTACGAGCCACTACATGCCTGTAATAGTCACCTGAACACACCAAACTGAGGTAAACATTCAGAGAAAGAGTTGTCTTGAAACAAAATCATCGTCCACTTGTCTGCTTTCTTTCGAATCCCGTGAAAATAGTTTTTACACGAAAGGAATTATTTGGCTGAAAGATTACGTGCAGTTTGTCGCAAAAGAATAATATTGTCTGCAACAATATTCTTCTTTTGACAAATGAAAAAAATTGTTCGCTGCTTCATAGGCTACGCGTATTAACGTCCTCAATATGAAGCTTGATCGAACCAAGAAGATCCAGGTGCCCGTTCGGGGAAGCACCACAGCCATTTCAATGCACAAGCAAGTACACTGAAATGTTACCAGCGGGGTCCATTTGGAGGTTGGTGCTTCTAGTGTCTCCTCACCCACTCCGCGGCAAACAGAGCAGGCAAAGAGCCTCAAACTTAAATTTAAAAGGAACTTCCCCTCGTATCAATAAACATACTTTCGACACAATATGAAATTTCTCTAACTGAGCTTACCGCAATTACTAGCTTTATCTTATTTCGCTATAGATACCAGTGATTCACCACGGTAAATTCACCTCAGTTTGGTGCACCACCTTCTGTTTACCCTGCGTGAACGATTATGTGCATTATTTCGTAATTTTAGTTGTTCAGTATGTTTCCTTAATAACAAATGTTTACAAAGTTTGTGAATTTTGCGAAAAATTGCCCTGCAAGGGTACAACTAAATAATAAAGTTAAAAGTTGTAAAACCACTTCATACTTTAGACGTTACACTTTTTAAAGAATCCCTTATTTGTTATCTGTTTTCAAAAAACGTCCGCTTTTTTCCTTTTTTCTCATTTTCTGCTTAAACCAATAAGAAAATCAAACTATTGTTGGTTATGAGTTTGTAACTATTCGTTTTTTTATTTATACTTTTACATTTAGTTTTTTTTACGTTTTGTTCGGAATTAATTTTCTTTGGATAAAAATTATGCATTTTTCTTGAAAATTTCATTATTTTATTGAAGATGCAACTTTCTTGTTAAAGTCATCATTTTTGGTAAGAAAAGTGCAAATATTGTGTTCAAAGCTGAGCTAATTTTTAAAAAATTCAGAGGTTTGGTTAACTATTCATCTCTTTGCTTGGAATGGACTTATTTAGTTGAAAATTCAAAAATATGGTTGAAACTTCATGTATTTTGTTACAAGTTCACCTTTTTTGTTAAAAAATAAATCTTCTTAATAAGACAAAATTATTTGTTGAAGACTCATAATTTTAGTTTGAAATTTTATCAATTTGGTTAAAAATATGAATATTTTGTTAAAAAATTAATTTCACTAGTTGAGAATTAATTTTTAAACTGATAATGTATCACTTTCATTCTTATTTAAAAATTAATTTTTTTCAGTAAAAAAATCATGTACATTATTAAATTAATACTATTATTGTTATTGAATTATTCTTCTGTTATTAACAATATAATAGTCTTGGTAGAAAAATAAAACATTTGGTGGAATTTTGGACAATTTTGTTAAAATTTCATTTTTAAACTAAAGATTCATCATTTTATTTAATTTATCTATTTGGTTAGAAACTAGATTATTTGATTAAAAAATGTAGATAATTTGGTCAAGCCGTCTTTTTTGATAACAAATACAACCACTTAATCAGAAGTTAAATTAATTTGTTGAAAATTCATATTTTTGGTCCACTATTCATCTTTTTGTTTGAAAGTTGATCTTTTTTATTTGAAAATTTAACTATTTGGTTGAGAATTATTTCCATTAATTGCAAACTTTTTTTTGTGGTGCAAAATTAATCTTTCTGTTTAAAAAAGTTTTGTTTTTTAAGATTCATCATTTTAGTTTAAAATTAATTTCTTGGGATGAAAATTGAATTGTTTTGGTGCAAGTTTTTCAAACTAGAAATGTTAGTATTCCATTCTTGACTGCAAGTGGTTATTTTTAATTAAAAATTGATTCTAATTTTCTATTTAAAAATTAAAATATTTGTTCAAAAGTTACTATGTATTTTATATAAAATTGGTCTTTTTGAATAGAAAATCAACTTTTCTGGTGTCAAATTAATCCTTTTTGGTTAAAAATGCAATTTTTTGGTCAAGGCCTTAACTGGTTTGTAGAGAAGTCGCATTTTTTGATTCAATATAACGTTTAATTATTTAAAATAAAAATATTTTTTGGTTCAGATAACAACTGTTACAGACTTCGTTGCAAAATAATCCTTTTCTTTTCATGAAAAATTAATTACTTGGCTTAAAGATTTACTGATTAAAATTGAAAACTGTAATAGTTTACACAAAATTCAAGTATAATTAAAACAATTTATTTTTTAAGATATTGCAATTGATTGTATATGAAAATACTTAATAGTTGTTTTAAACTGAAGATGCTAAGAATGACAGAATCTCAGTAATAATACTTTATAAGTTCGACTGTGTTTAGCTAGTAAGGCGTGAAATTTAATAATTTTGAAATGATTATTTAAACATTTTCAAGACTCAGAGGATTTTAAATTAAAAGCGTCTCAAGTTGTACAATGTTGAATGCAAGCACTCAAAAGCATTCAAAGCATGAAAAATTGTACAATTCCCAATTGTAAGCCATAATAGTAAAATAGTTAAATTGAGGCGGTTCAAAATTGAATGATATTAGATTGATAATTGATGAATGAGACAATCTCAATCGCTCAATTCTATTACAATCAACTTGAATTTCAAATTGAAAGTATTATTAGTTGTATCATTTTCAGTGCTTTTTCTTTAACTTTGAATAAACTTTGAAGAAAGTTTGAAAATGTTTAATTTGTATTATTTTTGTGTAATAAGATATCTAAATAAAAATTGTTAAATTTTGATGGATTTACCCTTTTTTCAATCGCGATATTCTGCATGTTTTTCATTCAGAGATTGTCCATTATTTCGAATTTTTTCAGACTCTTGAGTAGTCACCATGTTAGCATAGCGCAACTTGTAAAAAATTTAAATAGATATCATTAAATCTTATATCTGGTTTAGATTACCCAATTACAAACTGATATCTAAACTGCATATGCAAATGTAATTCGACCAGAAATTCTCAGTTACATCCCCTAACGGATTGCATCCAATCAGCATAATGAAATATAAAAAATGCATAAAAAATACTTTCCTTTTTGATCCACTTTGGATACTGAAGAATCATTGAATCACTTGGTCCTCTGGCCAAAGTGGTGTTTGAGAAGAAAAATGGGTGAAATCTGTAAGTAGTTTCGAAGCCGTTAAGTCGCTGTCACCCTGTCTCGTGGCAAGGAAGCATCTGCCGATCTTTCTGAGGGTTTATGTAAATCGAATTCAGTCGTGTCCGGCTTCGCTGAAGGCCAAACACCGACGTGGTCCCTTAATTTGTTGGGACGACGTGTAGGACGCTCAAGGCAGGAGTCCTTGTAGGGACCAAACAACGCCTGGAGGATATCTTAGATAGGAGTGGCCACACGGGATCCCAACTTTAGATAAGAATGAGCACTACCGTGGCGCTATAGGATTTTTAAGCCAGGAAACACATTACCCTCTAATAGTTCTTCGTATCTCAAAGCTTTGAGTCCTACCTTCCCGAAATTCAATTTCTTAAAAGCTACCTGGTTTGCATACGAAATTCATGAATTTTAAGAACCATAGAAGCCCACAAGGGGTTGTCGATAAACTATGTTACCAATTTAATGGGGAGGGGGTCGCGTAAAAAATACGGTTGGTAACAGGGTTGGCGGAATGAAAAATTTCAACAAAGTTTGTGAAATAGTATTCGCAACATGGCTCAGCAACGGCAAAGTTCAATATTAAAGTGATAAGGTTGAATCTGATTTTTATATTTTAGACTTCACATTTTTTCTTCTATGCCTCTCTTTAATCCATTTTTTAGGAATTCTTCTTTTTCCCCTGCTTGCAATAGGAAATTCTAATAATGTTTTATTAAAATTACACTTTTTCTGGCGGGAAGGTCTGCTATTATGTTTTTGCTTCGAAATTTATCTCATTTGCTTAGATATTCTACTATTTTGTTCAAAATTAATTTTCAACTGAAAATTTAGCTATTGAATTTTTGTTTTTATTGTTGATCTTAGGTTTTTTGACCAGATACGTATTAATTAATTTTAGATGTTCATTTTTGTTTTTGTCTACTGGTCTATATCAATATTATTAATATATAGATAAATCTTAAGATTGTACCTGTAGGAGCATCAGACCGGAAATCTAAAGGTCCTAAGTTCAGATCCCAGCGGAGATAGAGACATTTTTTTCACAATCTTAAGATTTATCAATATTTTAATAATATTGATATAGACTAGCAGACAAAAACAAAAATGAACATCTAAAATTTATTGAGTTTTTTGTTGAAAATATCTCTTTTTAAGTTAAAAATTTAAGGATTTAGTTACGACGTTATCTTTTTGAGTGAAAAAATTAAACTGTTGGGTGGTAAATTCATATATCTTTAGTCGTAAATTAGTTTTCATTCAAAATAAAATTTTGTTTGTTTAAAAACTTCTGTATTTTGTTAAAAAGCCGCCTATCTTGGTGAAAAATTAAACTTTATGCTGAAAAATTCGTCCCCTTGAGTTGAAAATGCAACTGTTTGGTTGAAAATTAATCTATTTTGATAGAGGATTCGAGCGTCCTGTTAAAAATTTGTCTTTTTTATTAGAATTTAACTGTTTTTTACTATTTCTTTCTAAATTGTGCTACTTAGTAGAAAATTAGTTTTTTCGTGAACAATTATGATTTGATTAACAAATTCAACTATTTTAATAATAATTCATATTCCTGGCTTTAAAATTCAACAAATTTGTTAAAGATTGTCTTTTTTGTAGAACATAAATCTTTTTTGTGGAAAATTCAACTTTTTGTTTAGAAATTTGAATGCTTGATTGAAAATTCATCTTTTGCGGTTGAAAAATCAACGCCTTGGTTGAAAGTACTACATAGTTAAATATTCATTTTTAAAGATTCGCGTCTTTGGTTAAAAATTTTAATATTTTGTTGAGAATGTGTTTTTTTTCAAAATTAATTTTTTTATCTAAAAATGTCACTATTCAATTTCTAAATAAAAATGCCTTTTTGATTTTAAAAACTCTATGCAAATTTAAATAAAGTTATACTTTATATATTAATTTTAGATGTTAATTTTGTTTGTTTACTGGTCTATATCAATATTATTAAAATATTGATAAATCTTAAGAT
>JAAAKG020142042.1:0-11711 GCA_010014905.2 Druon quercuslanigerum
TATATAGTGCCTATTTCGAATGTACTAAACTACTTTCGTATGGAATGAACAAAAATTTTGTCCTATATGTCTTTGATTTTTCAAAATCAAACACGCCTTTGAGTTTTTCTTTAATTTCCACGCATTTTGTTGTGTCTCAAAATAAAAAACAAGATTTTCTCTTTTGAATCCTTCAAGCACAAAAATGTAGCTTTTGTTTTCGAGAAATTAAATAAAGAGTAAAGCTATGCATCGACGGCGCTGGTGACCGCTGCGCGCGCTGGGACGCTCGCTCGACGGAACTTATTTGTACTAATTTATAGTGTCAACTTTGAATATTTCTTGTTTACAGAACTGCTTTCTGCATTTTACAGGGTTGATACTGTCATTATTGTATTTTGATTCCTGCATTACAGTCAATTTAGAGATGTAATACTAAGGAAGTCAATTTAAAAGTATTTATCAAGAATAATCTATTGTATATTGAAAAAGTGTTATTATGGGTTTTATTATTATTATCTATTACCTTAAATGCATTTATAAACTATTTTTAATCTTATTTCTTTGCTTCCTTCTTTCTACTAATCGCCAAAGTTTGCACTAGCAAAGAAATTCATACTGCAACTTCAGAAATGTAAAAACATGATTTGACAGTGCAACAACAATACCACGCACTTTGCAATATCATGCGTTTATTCCTTACCATGATTGGTAATTGCTATGAACGAATGTTTCAGCTGCTACAGAGTGCAATTTTTTTCAAAAAGGAAAAAAAAGAAATCTTCGAAAGAATCGAAGGCATGAACAAAAATTAAAAAAGCCACCTGTTAAAGAAACAAAATCAAAGACAACGAAAATACAAAAAAATCTTGATATGAAAAATAGAAAAGTTAAGAAGTTGGCAATTAGAATAAAGAAAAGAGCAAAGAAATAAGCTTTAAAATAACTTTTAACTACACTTAAGGCAATAGATAAATGTTTATCACCATTCGATAGATCATGAAAAAAAAGCTATCAAAAACTTATAGGCCAACATTTTTTTTAATCCATATGGAAGCAGTTTAGTACATTCGAAATAGGCACTACCAGCGAAAAACCGAAAATTTCCCCTCACCCACCTCGGTCAATTTTTATCCAACCGAAAAATTTTTCTCCTATAAAATACTACCTAATAGTAACTACATTTTGATCAAGTTTTATTTTGATCAGAGAAAGTCAATTTTCATGGTGGGTACCCTTAACAAAAAATGACCCCTGTGTATTTTATAATTTTGGTAGACTATTATCGATTACCCTATCTAAGAAAAAGAAAGCTCTTTTTCTGTTTCTGAATTTGTATAAAACTTTGTTTTGACTTTATAAAAAAACTTTAATATTTTATTCAAACATGAAAATACATATGTTTCTATTATTATTTGAATTTAATGCGAACCTTTATTCACGAAATAAATTCAGATCCTCAAAGTTAGCAAGAAATCAGATTTTAGGAGCCAATGTACGGCTAAAATAGTAAAATCCTTGAATATACTTCAGACTCGTCATCAAAGTTATCAGACTCTGTCATGGTTTCGGAAATTGGATCCTATTTCACAAAAAGAATGTTTTTCTGTAGTTTAGATACGATAATTTTCTTTAAACTCTTTAATTGTTAAGGACGGTTCAAAAATACTTCGCTTCGCTTTGGAGTTTCATCGACTCTCCCAATTCAGCTGGGTGGTCAGTGTGGCCACTAGCCGGGAAAAACGACACAGTCGGGATTTTTTTATGTTTCATACACGAAGTAGGATATAAACTTTCTTTATTTTTTGAATCACCGTACATTAACTTCAATTTATAGCAAAAAATACACCATGGCTGAGGGAAGTTCCAACGATTCAGAGAGATAACCTAGGATTGGTATATGTTTAGGAATTGATGGAAACTCAGAGAATTAAAAATGGTCAGGAAAGGTCAAGGAATATCAAGGAAAATCTTAAGAGCCAGAGAATGTTTGATAAACTTAGGATAAAGTTGATAAAATTCTGCTTGACAGTTTTCACTATAAGTTTTTATATCAGTTTATAAATGATCATTATTTGCATTGATGATATTGATCTCCTAGGCGAGGTGTAAGGTTTTTTTTATGCTTTAAAAAAGTTTATAACGAACAGTGAAAATAAATTATTCATAAGGAAAAATACAGGAGGACCTTTGGAGGAAAAACTGTTGTTTAAACAATTCAAATTCACTTAGACAATAGGGCTGTTTCACAATTTTAGATAAAATAATTTTTTAATACCTAATTTTAATCCGAACCGAAGATCCCGTGTAGATATTTCCCCGTTTGGCCCTACTAAAACGTGGTATCTGGTCGGGTTCCAGCCGGGCTACTCCTGACTGTGTTTCATGGACAGAAACCGTTCGGGAGCCGGCCAGGCTACATTTTTCTCGAATCACCTAGTTCGGATCCAGTCCGTAACTGGCCAGGCCAACCCTGGTTAGATCTTATGGCCGCGAGCCGACTGGGTACTGGTCAGTATCATTTTTTGTAGAAATTACACATTTTTTAAAGACGTTATCATGGGTGCTAGATGAATTACTGTTTGAAAGGTATAATTAAAGGATTTATTAGATCAGTGAAACAGAAATAAGCATTTTTAAATTCATTAAAAAAACAATAAGTTTTGTTGAGTGTTTTAACTTATTAAATAAAACTGTTATCGATTGTGTTATGTGCAGCAGCAGAAATGTTACCATTTTTATCATTTTCTCTATTTTCAGGCAATTTTTTGTTTTTGTACTTTCAAATATACCGCCATGTATAGTGCCTTTTACGCCTGGCGTCTGCTTAGAAACTCAGTAATGTTCAGTTTTACACCTCGGACGAGAATGCCTGTTTAACTCACTTCGCGTCATTTCTTTGAAGTTCGCAAATAAAATCAAGATCCATAATTAAAATCAACCTGATTTCTAGAATTAGATTGAAAATCCCACTCATCGCGCGGATAATTATTATTATTAATGAAAATACTATTTTGTATTTATGTTTTCCTTTCTTTCTTCTTAACCTAAAATTATCACGTGGTTTCCGAAATAGAAAAAGTGCTAGATCAGTAATTGAAATTTTACTTCAATTTCCTCGCCATAATTGGTTAACTTGATTTGACTTTTTAAGTTTACCATATTCTTTACGATGAGCCTTAACCCATTAAGTCCTGACTGGACACACTTTTAAGATTTTTTTCAACGGCTCTATTAATTAAAAAATCGGTCATAGAAAAAATTAACACCACCTATTTCCGACGTAAATTTGTCTGACCTTTCGATTTCTGAAGTTGGAAATAAAAAAAATGCATATTTCAAAAGATATATTTGCTTATTTTGCAGAAAACACGAATTGTCGTATGAAAAAAATTTTTAATATGTAATCTTAGGATCGAAATCATCGGTAGATTTTTTTGATTTGTGCATTAAAAGTGTCCATGCACTCTAACCTGAGAAATGTAGTGGTAAGTTTTTTCAAATTAAACATGGCGGCATTTAATATGGCGGCCAAAATAATAAATTTTTAAAATTTTTCCGGTACTTTTTCCTGCACTAACAATTTTTTTCATTTTTGATAAAAATGAGTGCAAATTAGTTTTTTTGGGTCGCTGATGAAATGTTTCAATTTTCATGGAAATTCATATAGAGTTTTTTTTGGGTTGGTGATTGACAATCTGCTATCACATTTTCAAAATTCAATGTGGCGGATCCTATATCAGCTTTTTTAAATTCAAGATTGAGGATCCAATACGGCTGCCAAAAATGTCGAAAAATGGTTCAATTTTCTTACAGATTTTCTGCGTCCTTGAACCACATTTTTAAAAATGTTAACATTTTTGTTTTGATTCTATTGTTACATTTTTATGTAATTAACTTATTTTATCCTTTTTATTGCTAGGCGTTAAAATAAATGTTTTAGCAGCTTAGGAATCTTGTTTTTTTAAAATTGAATATCTTCATGAAAATTGAACAATTTTTTGAAATTTTTGGCAGCTATATTGTATCCGTCATCTTGAATTTTGATAATCTGACAACAGATTCGTAATTAGCAATCTAAAAAACCCCTCCATAAAATTTTTTATGAAAATTGAAACATTTCCGAAATTTTTGGAAGTTATATTAGATCCGCCGTCTTGAATTTTGAAAATCTAATGGCAGATTCGTAATCAGCGACCCATAAAACCCATCTATGCGAATTTACATTAAAATTTAACAATTTTTTGACATTTTTGGCAGCCATATTGGATCCGCCGTCTTAAATTTTGATAACGTAATAGCAGATTCACAATCAGCGACCCAAAAAACCGTAAAAATAAAAAAAAATTGAATTTAAGCCGCCATATTGGATGCCAGCATGTTTAAATTAAAAAAAACCAACCATTATATTTTAAAGGCTAGAGTGCATGGACACTTTTGATGCACAAATAAAAAAAATCTACGGACGATTTCGCTCCTAAAACTACATATTAAAAATTGTTTTCATTCGACAATTCGTGTTTTTTGTTAAATAAACAAATACATCTTTTCAAATATGCATTTTGTTTTAAATTCTAACTAAAAAAATAGAAAGATCAGACAATTTTACGTCGGAAATAGGTATTATCGATTTTTTCTATGACCGATTTCATAGTTAATAAAGCCGTTGAAAAAAATCTGAAGAATATGTTCAGTCAGGACTTATGGGTTAAATAACAAAATAAGTTACCAATTTCTCATCTGAAGCAACATTTTTTAACCACTTTATGGCCGAATTACCTAAACGTATCCCGGTCGGTATTGAAGCAGGAATCCGATGGGTTCACCTTGACGTTTTTAGTCGGATCCCAGCCAGATTCCCCGACCAGCACCCGGTTTAAACCAGGGCTATCCGGCCGGGTCCCGACCGGATCCCTGACTAGCTTCCTACACGGGGTGCGTTGTAATTTTTTTTCTGCTGAGTCGTACAACAGGAAAAAATTATTAAAAATTAAAGGCGGTAAAACACTAATTCAAATTGGTGTCACTCATGATGAAGAGGTCAGGCCACGGTCTGCTGTCAATTATGACTATTTTGATTTGAGAGCTGTATTTCTTGAGGTTTATGCAACAAAAAAAGTTCTCTATTTGTAATACTTCAATTAAGAGTCAGTAATATGTTAAAGGAAAACAGTAAGTACAATTATTAACACGTTTTAAAATCTTACATATTTACGAACTGTCCAGTAAACATCACGACATTTAAGTATTTTTTCAATGAATTCTTCATACATACCATAAATATATCAATTTTCGGCAGATTTTCGCTATTGGCTTTTACGCAACCCTCCCTTAACATTTTTTTAAACAATATTTTTGAACTTCTATTTTCGATGTACACAATGCACATAAGCAAAAACAAACATCGGCACAGAAAAAGATATTTGATAATCACAGACATATGAGCTGTGATTGGTGGAAAATCCAACCCCTTTAACGTCAAAGGGGTCGTCCAATCAACATCGTGGTAAAATATTTATATTTCAACATTAAATTAAAAATAGTACACAGTATGTAAAAAATATTTTACGGCGGTTTTAAAATTAGAATTTTATATACTATATGATCAATTTATTGGAAAAATGATATCTGACTTTGAAAATTACTCTGAAATACTGATAATCATTCCAGTTGCCCAAAATTACCCGTATGATAGATACATAAAGTTCTTTGTTGGAAAAGGGATTGAATCCCATGTATTTGACATGGAAAACCTACCTAATGTATGACTATTTCTACTGTAAATTTTGTGGATTTTTAAACTTACATTTTTTATATGTGCAATATTTTTTTATTTCAGTTAATTTGCTCTTCATCGATAGGTAAATAAATAATAATCAATTTTGTCTCCAATTTTGAGAACTTCTCCATTTCTGGGAGTTTGAAAAAATTCTGCGAATGTAAGAGATCAAGTTTTAAAAAAATGACTAAGCATATAAATAAGGTTCATTTACACAGAGTTCCGGGTCAATTTATTTTAATTTTACTCAAATTTCAGTTCAATCATTTCAAAACTGGTATTCTTGGAATGTTTAAATTTTACTTAAACTAGATAATAATTTTAAAGTCTCTAATTCTATTTTTCAGAATAAAATTTTTTATTTAAAAAAAGGTTCCACATCAACCATTTATGCGATAATCTGTAAGTATTTAAAAATAAATAAATTATAAATTGAGATAATCGAAATGCAACAGATTTAAGTAATGTTTAAACTTAAAATTGTTTACTTTACAAATATTTAATCTAAAATAATTTTATTTTGAACATTCGAAAATATTAGACGATTATTAAACGATTTAAATATGATATTACCTAATTTTAAATATTAAAATATGAAACAATAAGTTACGGAATATATTTAATTTAAAATTTTTTAGTTTTAAACACTATTAATTTTATAATATTTAATTATGACCAATTTCAAGTGGACACCATGCTAATTTTTATACTTTCATTTTAAATTATTAAATTTTGAATCCTTTTAATAATTTTCAAATTTAAATACAGAGTTGTTCAGTTTTAGGACTTTTAAATTCTTTAATAATAATAATCATTATTATTATTATACGAGACGGTATAAGGGGATGGAGCAGATTTTTAGATAGATCTAAAATTCAAGTGTTGTTTCTTTAAATAAGACGTTTTTTCCGCAAACCCTGTTCTGACCCACGTAAGGTTTAAATATGATATTATAATATCTTAAATTATTGTTATTTTTTGATTAAATTTGCAATAATTGTAGTGATGTTTTCTGAATTAAAAAAAATGGCTTTCCAAACATTTTTCCGTCGTTTTATATTTTATTCAAATATTAACAATTTATTTCGAATTATTAAAGATGAATTAGAATATCCACTGATGAAGATTTATTTCACTTTTTATCATCTATCTCTGTCGTTTTTTTAATGAATTTTCCAAGTGAGCGCTCGAATAGAGACCGTGGTATCGTGTTTGTTTTCTTCAGTCCAAAGAAGAAAAACAAATGGAGGGGCAAGGCGGAAAAAAGTGACACGAAGGGTGCATCGAATCTCGTGGGAATTAAGTACAGCGGGGTCGTGCCAAGACGAGACGCACGCGCCCTTAACATCAACACACATGTGTTTATGAATCCAAAATATTTTTTAAAAGGGTTTTCAAAATATTCTAGAGTTAATAAAAGAATGAAGGAAGCATATCTTTCCTTTTTTATATCCACATTGGAACAATATTGAACTATAAATCAAATAGTAATATTTAATATAAAAATATAAAAGTATTACAATTTTGTAAGAATTGTGACTCCTCCGCCCATGTGATCTTTTTGCTCCCTTTTGAAAAAAGTCTTACTTTTTGACAGCGGCAAAAAATATAAAAATGCCTAAGTATATCCTATCCTTAATATGAGGGTTGATTTATGTTTTCGGGGGTAGTTAAACTATATTTAATTTTCATTTCAGAGTTTTACAATACATAAAAAATCAGCAATTAGGTTTCATAATTTTAGGGGGATGCTTTTTTTTGTGGGAGTATAGTTTTAAAGAAAAAAAGAGTAACCCCTTTTTACACTGTAAACTAGATTTATAGAGATTTGAAAGAATTTCAACAAAAAAGGTATTTCAAGTTATTTTAAAGGACTGCATGGTATATTACAGAACTACAATATTTTTACGGAATTTATCAAGATTCCCAAAGCTTTTTAGGAATTTCATAAGATTTGAAGGGATTTCAAAAGATTTCAGGGTATTACAAAAGTGATAGGGTATTTCAAATAATTCCAAAGGATTACGATAGTTTTTACTGATTAAAAATTATTTAAAAAGATTTTAAGAGTTTGAAGAAATTGCATAGTATATAATTTGAGAAAAAAATCTAAATTTTTTAAGGGCTTTCACAATATTTTAAGGGACCTTAATTAATTAGGTCAGATTTTTTGACATTTTACGATGTCTTTAGAGATATCGAAGGATTTTGACGAAATTTTAGGGATTCTGAGAGGTTTTAAGGTAGTAGACAGGCCTTCCGCGGATTCCAAGGAGTTTATGGAACTTAAAGGGATTTTTCAGGATTTTAAGAGATACTGAAACACTTGATCAAATTTTGAAGGATTTTGCATGATTTTAAGGGATTTCAAGGAACTTTGTTGGCTTTTACAATATTTTAAGGGATTTTCAGAGATTTGCAAAGATTCCCACCGGTTTTATAGATTTTAAGGGATTTCACGAGGTTATATACAATATCCATATCCCATAAGTAATATTCAAATAAATAAAACAATTTTAAGAATTTTACAAAATTTTCGAAAGTATTCATGGGATTTCAAAAGATTGCAATATATATTGTAACCAATATAGGGATTTCACGAGATTTCATGAAAGGTGTACAGTGAGACTTTTAAGGAGAAAATGGTTAACTCCTCGACTCTGTATATTAAATTTATTGGACACATATACGTAATATGAAATATTACATAAGAAAAACGAAAAAAAAGAACTAATGTATTATGTATTATTAAGCTAAATCCCTGTTGGGGTAAACATGGCTGATTTGGTTCTAGCCTTGTTATACTGTCAAGGTTTAAAAAATTCGGTGTATGAGGTGCGATAGGGGAGGGGGTATAGATTTGTACATTAATCTAGAATTCTCGTCCATTAGCGTCTTACCGCAGACATTGCGCTGGAATTTCATGATAACCACGATAATTTTACTCTTATTCTTGTTTTGGTAGGTCTAGGTCTAACTAGTATACATCACAGTGGGTGCAAGTACAGAATTATATATTGCTATTTGAGCTTTATGTGTTATATTTTTACTTCTGGTAATGGCTCCTACAACACGCATGCCTATCTCTCCATCGATATTTCCGTCAGTAGTAAATAAGCTACCAAGATATACGTATTCATTAACTTGTTCTATCCTTTTATCCTCTAGGACAATGTTGCATGCTGTTTTTCGCCTTTTCCTTCAAACACTATAATTCTTGTTTTATTCACGTTTATTTTAAGATCCATGTTCTTCGTGCTAGTATTCAATCTGCTCAATACTCTCTGCAAGCTTTCGATTGACTCTGCCATTACAACCTTATTATCTGAAAATGCTAACCCACGTACCTTCACTGTCCCGAGATCCATACCTTCTTCGTCGAGGAGGGCCATTCTTAGCCAATTGCCCATGAATATAGTAAAGAGCCAAGAAGACATAACGTATCCGTGTCTAACACCTTGCCTAATATCGAACATGTCACAGGTTTCTATTAGTATATTTATAAATAATAATTAGAAAGAGATAACTTACCTAAGCAAATTCTTTGGACCTTCCCCTGCAAGTAAGAATACGTAAGACTTTCCGGAAAATTGGTCTTAAAATTTGGAAGCCATTACACATAACAATTATATGAAGTTAGCTGATCTTTAGTGAAATTTAATTTAGTTTCAGGGTTATGATTACCTACTCAGGGCACGTTTTTTTGCACGTAATTTTCACTGCAAAATGTGGGTAAATATTATTCTTAGTTTTTTTTATCTTGATGAAGTTTCTAAGAGATTTTGGGGAAAACGAATACAAGGTGGACGCGTGTACGTACTGAAAAATGGGAAAAAGCTTCTGGGTTTTAAAGCAAAAGTTCTGCACACATTTTTTATTAGTAGCAATATTGAAAACAAGTTTTATAATCAGCCTTTTTATCGCTTACTCGTTTTCTTTTTCAAACATTGAAAAATGTGTTTTTGTCATGGTGATGAAAGATTTGTATGCTGAGAGATTCTCATTTTTTAAGGAGTTAAATTGCTTTTAAGAATAAATAAATTGTTAGCAGGTTATGCTTGGGTATCAAACAGTTTTTTGCAGTTTTTTCGTCACTGTACAAGTGCAAAATGTGTTTCAATAAAATATTTGGATTTTTGTTTCATGAATTAATTAACACAATATCTTTTGACAACTGATCAGAGGGTAGAAGTGTGACTATTTACTTTGTTGGTATGATTAACTCTCCCCATTTGTTAATCATTTATCAATATTATCACAGAAAAAACAAAACTGAATTTTCTTTGCAGGTAATTTTCAAGTAGATAAAGTTAATTTTGTTCGCATCGAAACAAAACAGGTTTTAAAAAAAGTCGACATAATAACCCATTAACTATTTCCAATGTGGTGGGTAAATCTTAACACATAAAGGTAATTTTTGCTGCAGGTAAACATTTCTTTACAATCGCTGCAAAGATTATACATTTCGTTTTTCTGTGATGATACCAAAAGTTTTTGTGTTTAGCTTGTACTAGTTTCCTCTACAGTTTGCATATTCTATTTCCACGTTCTAATGTTTCTTCTAATTTGAGAATAGTGCAAGACTTCAGATTCATGAATTCCATCTTATCGAATTTTAGAGGTAGTTTTTCATCGTGTCAGAGGTCTGTAAGTCTTTTTTCAACATGCATTAGAGTACAACATAGTATCTCCTTTGAGTGGAGTGGCACATATAAAATAATTTGAAAATGAACAAAAATTAATTTGTCTCACCGAAAAAACAGAAGATAAACTTTACATCGAGTTCTGATAAAAAATTCGTTGCAACAAAAAATTACCTTCACAGGATAAACTTTACATAAATATCGGTAAAACTGTCTTTTATTCTTTGATGACCAAACATGTATTTTGAAATACGCTAAGTACGCTAAGTACGCTAAATACGCTCCTTTCTGAATAAAACTGTATTCCTCTAAAAAATTGCTTGCAAAAAATTTTATTCTTAGTTTTTTCTGTGCTACGCTTAAAAATGAGTAAACTCTTATAAATAAGGTTTTTCAATGTTATGTAAAGAATTTCGGGATATAAACTTCTTAATTTAACGTCTGGGAAACAACAAATTAGTCTTGGTAAAGAAAAACCTTCTAGATCGATATCTTCCAGTCTATTTTGTTTTTCAATAATTATTTATTTATTTTTTTTTTAAGTTTTCGAGACACCCTATTACTTAAATAATCAGTATCAGATACAAATCCTTAAAAGTAAAAAAGTCGCTTTTTCCTTTTATAAAATGTAGGTATTGGATCCGGACCAGGTGAAGCTTGGAAAGCAGCCGCTTCTGTACAAATTTGTTTTCTCTCAAAGAGGAATAGAAGAAGTACCAACCGGTGAGGTGCACTAGGTCTCGTGGGAATCGGATACATCGGGTCGGGTCAAAAGCGAGAGGCACACGATTCCTCTTGCTCTTGAGGGCCCCCAAGTGCTGGGATGAGCCATCAGCCAGCCAGCGCCAGCGTCCCGGTCGGGTTACATACGTCCCGCACCGTGTTCCGCATCGGCTCCAAAGGGAGGAACAGGCAACCGGGTACGGGAATAGTCATCTGCAGCGACCTCGCCTCGCATTGATGCAGCCGACCCCAATGGATCCACAGAAGTGTTTGCTTGTCGATGCGATGGATGCTTTGGTTACGCGGGGGATGAACTGCAAACAATGATCAGGTTTCATCCGCGCTCCTTTTTGGCTTTCCCTCCTTCTTTCCACTCCTGTCCATCCAACTCCTCTTTTCAAAACTGAATGTTTAAAGATGAATCCAAAGGGTTAATAAAATTAGGTGTCACAGTCGTTTCCGCTTTTATCTAATCCTCTTTTCCTGCTTCAAATTTGAAATCTGGGTTCGGATCCCAGCGGAGATAGAGACATTTTTTTCACAATCTTAAGATTTACCAATATTTTAATAATATTGATATAGACCAG
>JAAAKG020142043.1:0-11711 GCA_010014905.2 Druon quercuslanigerum
TATATTGTGCGCCAATTGGTGAGGCGTGCAAGAAGCCAACCAAAGTGCATCAGCGATTGAATTGTTGGTGAAAGGAAGAACCTGCCTCGTGAGGGGAGTACATAAAGTTACGTGAAGCGGATTGGTCGTTTCACTGTGTGATAATTAAACAACATGGCGTTCCATTCACTTAGTTCAATTTCATTCCACAGCGCTAGTTACTGGACTTAGGCATAAATATTTGCAACAAGAAAAAATTATAAGTATAATTTTAAAAGGAAAATATTTTTCCTAGAACTGAATTATATTTTATTCAAGTGAATGAAGTATTTGTAAATATTTTAACACTTAATAAGGAAAAATATAAATATTTCATATTATAATAACTGCAGGGCCTCCATTTTTTTATTTTTTATTTTAGAGTTCATTTATTCTATACCTGCTAATTCGAAGCAGTTCTAAGAATATTTCTTCAAACCAAAGTAAGACCGCCTGCAGGTATGAAGGTAAAAATGGATGACTTTCTCTGTACTTCCTTTACTTCAAAACATTCTGGGAAAAAAGTAATGGTCAACTGTCGAAACCGTGGTTTGAGAAAAACATCTTAATTAAGGAGTGAGGATCAAAAATGAAGTAAAATTTTTTCCAAGAATACCTTTATTCTTTGCACTTACTTTGATGTACAAGACCTCACACTTTCTTCATTTATATAATTAGGATGAACATTCGTGGAATTGCTAACGAGTTTATCAAATTAAAAAAATTCTTTTTTTATTAAGACGCTTGTATCACACTTAAAGTAATTTCTTAAAGCAAATTTGGTAAACGAACAATTCGAATGAATCTTGAACATTATTTTGGATATTAAATCTCATTTTTAATCAACAATAAACTAATTTAAAATAGCTACTAACAAAGTACAATACTCCAGAAATATTTATAAAATAACATTAACTGCTTATAATAATATACTTTTTTAATAATCGTAGTTATAAGCGCTGAGACTCTTGAACGTTGGATTGGTAAATGTGGTTGTTGCTTGTTTATATAGAGGATTTTCTTCCTAGGAGAAAATAGTATATTAACAATGTATTATGTAATAGTTTGTAAATAATTAGTTTAAATATTTTACCCGATGCCACTTTGCTTCTGCGCGTTCCTTTTCGAATTTTGCGAATTCTCTTTTATCGTGAATTTCAGTAAAGACTTTCCAAGCTAATAGTACTAGAAGACCGAGAATTACAGTACTGACAATTACACCTGTCGCAACTCCTGTAAAATGGAATATTTGAAAAATATATAATTTATTGGAAATTATCTTTCTTTAGCGACTTTTCTTTTTTCACAATAAAGCAAATGAAATCTAATTCAAATTATTAAAAATACTTAAATAACTAAATATAAGCGCTTGAGTCGAATTAATTCACCTATTGCATTAACTGGTTCAGGACATGTTCTGCTTTCTTGTGCAGAAATTTCATAAATTTTCATATCACCCCCTGCACCTCGTCTATATAATGTATACTTAAATACAAACGTACAACCACCGTCACCTGGTACCCTACATATTTGTGCTCCAGTTTCATTGTCTGTAGATTCTTCTTCTACAGTTTTCACCTGAATAGTTTGAAAAAAATGTTGTAAAGTAAAAATCAATTTTTGAAAATCTATATTCACAGTATAGTTTTTTAATCAAATTAGTTCGATGGTTATAAAGTTTTATTTTAAACAATTAAAAAATTTTATGTAAACAAAAGAAAATTCAAAAACTTGAAATAACAATCATAAGAAATTAATACAATATGAAAATAAACCATTTCTTCACTTACAATATCAATTTCTTGACACAATCCACCACATTGTTCTTTGCCAGCTAAAGGTCCGGATTTATGTGCAACGCATTCTACGCAATCTTTGAATTCCTCACACAGTTTATCAGGACACGTCTGAAAATAATTTACGTTATTTTTATCATATGGATAATATTTTGGTAATATTTATTATCAGAATTAATAGAGCGTGTCCGCTTGGATACATGCAACTGCGTTTAGTAGGATGGTCCTTATTTCCGAATCTTTAAACTGTAAAGGTTGATTACTTCCCTCTAGGAAATTTATCTTACAGAACTTCAAGTACATCAGTGTGTACATCATTAAAGGTAAGAATTTTTTTGTAATTAATTTAACTGTAAAAATATATATTGAAATGATGAAACTGTCGCTAACTATTATATTAAAGTTCAACCGGAATTTAAAGACCGAGACATTCGAATTCAAGGAGACGAAAAATTCGGCACTTTAATTTCAGAGAGAAACAAAATCGGTAAGTTATTATTCGAGTAGCGGTATAATCTGGAACTCTCGGATCTTAAATTCTGTTTGAACTTTGGTATAGTAATTGAAGAAAGTTTGATCATTGTAATCATTTTTTTACGTTAAATTTATTACATAAAAAATTCTTTCCTGCAAAGATTTACAAACTGATGATGGAAGGTATTTCTAGGACACTTAAAGTTCGGTAGGATACATTTCCAAGAGGGAAGTAATCAATCTAAAATTCTGAATCATCTTTATATTGTTTGAACTTGTTTTCGTACTTTCACAACATTTTTCATTACGAGAGATTGATCTATTCTTTTTGGGGGTAGTTTTTTGGGACACGTATTATATACTATCGGAGCGCATAAAAATATCAAAAAATATGCCTCAATGGGGTTTCTGAATATTAAAATTTTTTATGTTTTTTATATAAGTATATGTAAGTTTCGCTGCATACATGTACGTCGAAGGGTTGTTTGTGATATAAATGAGGTGGAATCTTTGCGTTGCTCAAAGTTGTTTTTACACTTTTAAAACATTTTCCATCACAAGGATTGGTATGTATGACTCAGGGGTTGTTTTTTGAGACATGTATTAAATAAAACCGGAGAGAAAAGAAAGAGAAAAAATGTACCTCAATGGATTTTCTGAATGCAATAATTTTTAATGCGTTTGCAAAGGCGGTGGCGATGAGTCGAAACCGTGCTAAACCTTTTTCTCGAAAGTTTTAAGAGAAAAAAAAAATTTTCAGCATAAAATTAGAAAAAAACGGGCAATAAAATATGGCATATTCCATTTTTCATTTTGACTTGATGGCGGCGCTGAATCGTTGGACCTGGGTTCCCCACAGATTTGAAATTTTCCATATAATCTACATGCAGAAAATTGAGTAAAAAATTGCGAATGCTATAACTTTGTCAACTCTGATCGAAATTAACCACCCGCCTTGGGAGTGGCAGATTTTAGCACACTGACAAAATTCAAAATAAGGGTCATCGGATTTTTTTCTAAATTGGCTCTTCTATGTTTTCAAACTAATTTACATCAAATTGGTCAAAAGACAAAGATTATAATTAAACATGAATTATTAATATCTGCAATGCCAAACTTCGATAAAAATCAAAATGGTTTACACACTACTAGTTGTTTTAAATTATACATTTTTTCTTGTGACCACGTTTGGCGTAATTTAGTTAGAAAACATAGAAAATATAGGCCTGATACCTAACCTGTAATATGAATTTACTGGGCCAGTATACTTTATTATAGCTGGCCCAGTAATAGCTCAGTAAAATAAAAGGTACTGGATGAACATAGAAAGTATCAGTAACTTTTTCTCATATAAAGTGAATGGTAAATTTAAAATTACTAGGGATATCTTTAAATATTATCAGATTGATATTATCCTTAGTCATACGGAATAAGAATCCCCCTATTATTTATAGAAACAGATAAATGCATCTATAGTAAATGTATTCATCCTAGTTCTGATGTGTGTGATTGTGTGTTCTGATTCAAGTAATTTTTTTCAGTTAGATAATAAATTTAGTATCAAATTCTGAATTGCAAAGACTTGAAAGAGTCAAAAAACAAACCGGGCATTCTTCGCAAAATTGTCCCAAATAACGTTTATTTCCATTCTGTTGACAGTGGCATTTTCCACAAATGCAATCACCATGACCACTGCAAATCTCACTCGTACTATCCGTTGGTATACACGTACTATTAGTTTCCTTGCAATCGCAAGTCTCACCAGTCCAACCTGGAAGGCAATTGCACGTGCCACATTCACACTTTCCTCGTCCACCGCAAACCTGAAGAAGATGGTTCATGTTATTAAGAAAAAGCAAAAAGGCTGTTAAAGAAATGTAGGTGTTAAAACTTCTTTTACCAGGCTCAAATTTACTACAGTTATTTTTAGTTAACTTGAAATAATCTTAACCGGTTCTTGTTAAATAAAATGCAATATCCTACTTGCAGCAGGATAACAACATTATTATTTGAAAATAAAGTTTGACAATTATAAGAAAAATATGATAACAATAATAACTATATGTCCTGTACTGGTCTACTACTGGCCTGGTAACAAGTCAGTAGTGTGGACGATACTGTTTCATTATATTTTATTATAGTGGGCCGAGTACAGAAGTTGTAAATCATTAGGGATTTTCACAATACTGTTCTACTGGTTATGATGAAAATTCTTACCAGTTTTTCATGATTTCGTTTGCAAGAAAAATTGTCACATTCGCAATACTTTCCATAAAAAGCTTCTCGCGGATTGTTTCGTTTGTTACAATCACAAACTCCACATTTGCAAGTTCCATGTCCACTGCAAATTAGGTCATTTCCATTGGAACTACAATCTTCAACTTCATTGGAATCATGAATTTTTCCTTTACATTCACAAGATTTGCCATAAAAGCCTTCGTTGCAGTAACATACACCACAGGCCAAAGTTCCATTTCCCCTACATATTGGACTGTTCGGTACGTTGCTCTGTTATAGAAAATAAGAATATTCCGTATTCACAAAAAATCTATACACTCGAACTTGTATTGAAGCAGTCTAGATTTACGCCCTTCCGAGAGAATTGTTGCCGCGGCGGTTTCATGGTAAGAGAGGAGCCCGCAGGGTCAAGAAAGCCTTGCACAATGATGCGTGACCACCAGCAACGTAACCACAAAAGGGGTAGTGCGCGGGTACTCACGCGTGTATATTGCGTGATATTCTGTATTCCAATTGGGAATGGTTCACACGGCCCTGACTGTTTACGTTTTGGCGGTCTGGATTGAGTGTGAAGGCCGAGGCAAGCAGTGCCCGAATCCGTTCTTCATGCCAAGTTCCAGTGTATTGTAAAGAAAGAGAAATAATGTAAACTAAAAGATTTACCAGATGACCACCTCTGTCGCAGGGACAGTCGCATATTAGCTGCAAGTCGATGGTGAGACTTTCGTGCAGGCCTGTTGGCCTCACTTGGATACTTTGTTGCCATTCGACTCGGTTCTCAGGACAATTTCGCGCCTATTCGTTGGAAAGAAATTTGATGTAAATGAAAAGATAGCATACTTAAAGAACCCTTTGCTCTCCATCGTTTTACGTGGAATACCTTTATAACCACGTCAAACTCGACGGTATTACCGACACGAAGGCCTCCACATTCACGACTTTCCTTCGGCTCTGCGGTTTCTTTTAGACACTTCGAAAAGTATTTTATATCAATCGATCTTGTGGCATTGTCAGTCAACGTCACAGAATTCACCAGTTTCTGTAAAAACGAAGTATTTGCATGATCATTAGATAATTGTGTTTTCAATGACTGTTCAGTTAAAAATCTAAAACAAAAATCGTACCTCGTATTCTTTTCTGATTAATGCAACGACATTATTGGATTCAGTGTCCAAGAGACCAATCGACGAACCACTTATGCTATTAGTCAAAAGTTGGTATGTTAAATTTCGTTGGATTGGGACTGCAAAGATGATGTTGATATTGTTCTCACTAGCAATTTTATTGATCTAGAAATTAGGTATAAAATATTTTTGTGATGAAAAAGTATGCTACTATTAATGAAAGGTGCTAATAAAATAATAATACCTTTACCTGTGAAATTGATGGGTAATCTTGAAACAAAGAGAAAGTGTAATAACCATCTTCGTCCAGGTGACAAAGGCCATCATTTGGTTCTACGATACCTGCAAGCTGATGTATTATATTATCCCATATTATTAACATGATTCAAATCTGGGTGGCAATCAAAACACAAGAACAAATTTCCAATCAGATCCCGTTCTTTTTTCAATTTGCAAAAATTCGTCTCTGACATTAAAATTAGACAATTCAAGAATGTAAGTGTCGGCTAATTATAAATATACCAGTTATAAATTATTTAAAAATTAAAAATAGTTTGTGATGCTGTATGTAATCAGAAATTTACAATTGTTTAACTATTAAGGATTCCAATTTGAAACAGTTCAATGATTAATCAAAATCATTTTTAACGTTTCAATTTTAAAATAGTTACTTGTGAACAGACTGAGAATTTAGATCTGAAAATTAAAAATAACATTTTTTACAGTAAAATCCTTTATACGCCAAACTCTCGCGTTCAGTCCAGTGTCGGGGGTTGCCTTCAAATATCCTTGGACTGACCTCGGGGAGATTGAAACGTAAACAGTGAGGTCCGCCTGACTCGTTTTCAGTTGGATTATATATCTAGACATATAACTGGGCCACCGCTCTCGCCCGGCTCCCCTGAGAAACTACGGGAGCCCGAAGTTCTAGGAAGGCTGAGAACGGGGTGACTGAAAGCGAGAGTTTGGTATAATTACTTATTGTAAACTTCATGATTTCATACTTGAAAATGTTCAAACTGGAATTTCCTGAACTCAAAAGAATTTAAAATTGAGAAAAAAATGCACAATCAGTCAACTAAAAATAATAATTTATTAAGTATATTTATATGATTTTGTCAGATAATATTGGTTACTTTTAGACCAATTGAATTCAATCGATTGACAACTAGAACTTGTTAAAATTTGATCTTTAAGCTCATGAACAGGAAAACTATTTTCGTCAAATAAATTACCCTTTTTTGCAAAAAGTACTTAAATAATGACAAATACTAAAATGTCCAAATGACAAAGTTCCAACATGAAAAGGTGTTAACTCACGTGGTGAACTTAGTATCGTGGCCATCAGCGCTATCAACTTTGTAGCACCTTTTCATTTGGTCAATTCACCAGGAGTTAGCTCCTTATCAGATTTTTTTGTTCGAGATGGAACCTTTTCATTTGGACACGTCGTAATTTAAATTTAATTTATATTATTCAATGAATTAATCATATATTGCAAAATCAAAGAATAATCGTGGTGCGTCAATTCACCACATAAAGCACATTCATTATTTACGGTGTGAAATTTTTTTACATTCTCATTCTAATGAAAAGGTATTGGTTTTATTTCTTTTTAAATTCAATTTTTCTTTTAAATTCACCAATGTACCCTCCTCTATCCTTTTCCCAGTATCAAACAATTTTCGTCCATTTCCCGGTGCAGCGGCCGCCTTGTGAAATTTATATTTTGTTTACTGATTTAAGTGTATTTTAATAATAGAACAGTACTTTTCCATCACCGGCAATATGATAGTCAGCATCAGTAGAAAAGACAATAAGATGACGAGCTTTTGGTCTCCAACCAATATCTTTGGTGCAGACCATTGCTTGTAACATTGCATCTAATCCACCCTCAGGCGCGTCTAGATTTCCAGAAACGGATGCCTGCTGCACACGTATCTAAAAAAACAAATGTTCTTGCAAGATACTTAATAATTTGATTTAAGAAAACTTATAAAAATCGAAAATACCTTGAAAAGTGAAATATCTTCTGTCAAAGACATTTGGTTCCTGTACCCGTAAGGCGTTGCACATGGCCTTGATGTTTGAGAAAGGATGCACGGAGTCACTAATCTGTATTACATATTTAAAAATAATTTCCATGAGGAAACAAATGAAACAAAATTAATTTATAAATATAAATTGTTCATTTAGGTACTTTTCTGGTTGGGTGTGAGTCATGGGTAGAACAACCTTGTCAACAAAACTACCAAAACCAAGACGAAAATTGGATGTAATTTTTCTCATAGCATCAGCTAACTGAAATCCAAGCTCTGAAAGTTGATCTCGATAAGGTTCCATTGATGCAGAAAGATCCATGAGATAATAAAGATCGACTGGATAGTCTTCTGCTTGACTATATTTTAAAGATATATGTTTCGCTTCCCCTGGTTGATTAATTTAATTAATTAGTATTATATAAGAAATAATGATAAAATCAAAATTCCTAAAAATATTTAAGATAGACCTGTTCTAAGTTGAAGTCGAATTTTTTGAGGCTGCACCTGCACTGGATCGCTGTTTTTGCCATTTGAAATTGGGCGATTTTCCACAAATTCCACTTCAGAAGATTCACTTATCGCTTCAGATTTATCTGCACACCATAATTCACCTTCCTTTTCGTACCGTTCTCTTGTCACACAACGGACAACAGGCGGAGAAATCTTAAAATTCAAGATAATCAATTTATAACAATAATTACTAAATGTATATATGCATACTGAAACTTTTTATATGAAACTAAATTTTTTTGAAATATTACAGTGTCAGAACACCAAATACAATTTGTCGTTTGTAGGCAACTCGTACAGTTTTGTTGTTCAGCACAGAAACTTTCTTCATTTTCTTGTTCTGCTAGTGTCACTAGAATTATATTGAAAACAATAAATAAAATTCTATAAAGCATACTGCACAATGCACTTTTTTCTTTATAGCAATATTTAAAACAGAAAGGCGATATAAAGTGTTCAACTGTTAAGCTTCTCGCGACACTGAAAGGATACTGCAGCATCGCAAGGAAATGAGTTTGCGATAAGATGACAATGTGTCATGTGTAGTATTCATCAGATGTCGTATTTTTTTCCTTTTATTTGTAGTAATTATATTTAAAAGTCGCAAGCTACTTAATATTTGTCTGAGTAACAAAGATTTAGGGCTTCATAGTATCTTCTATTACTATATAATTTATTCTAACTCGTTAATTTATGTTGATCTATTAAAAATTCTAATGACTAGTAATGTTGGATATAAATATAATTCAGATTATTGTTTGTCTTTATCACTTCTTAAATTAGCACTAGTACTACTTTTACTTCTACTACTACTACTACTACTACTATTACTACCACTACTACGCGGTAAAATAAATCTGTAAAATCAAAGAAAAATTAAGACAAGGCGAACTAAGTAGTGTCAGTATATGTATGTACAAGAAAATCACAGGCAAAAAAATAATATTAAATGCTATGATACTTAATCATATATTTATCATCTGTGAAATTTTTTGTAATTTAAACCTTAATTAAAGTTTTGAATATGCAATTCTAAAACAGTTTAATTTTTTTATTTAATAACTTAAATTTGAAAATCCTTAATTTTTTAAAGTTTCGAATTTTAAATTCCAAAGTTTGCTTAGTTACAAATTCACATATAAAAAATAGCAGGACAGTTTCACTATTGAATGTTCAAAAAATGCAAAGTTTCATATTCAATGTCTTGATAATCAGTGTTAATTTTAATAATTTTAAATTTAAATATTCTATTAATTTACAAGTGTTCCAAAAGATATCAAAAATTTTTAAATGAAGATTTTTAAAAAATTATTGATTTAAAATTTCGACAATAAATTTATACTAAATGAAGTATTAAAAATGAAAAAAAGATTCGGATTCGTTTAATTACCAACGTTCCGTATATGTATAGTAATTCAAATTTATTCTAATTTGATCGGAGAAAATGACAATGAATTTATTTTTTAATGTTAGAAAAAATTTTCTAATCAACTTATTATATAACATTTTTGATTGAATAAAAATTAAAAATTCTAGACTTTCAGAAGCGTTGACTATGAAACATTCAATTTAGTTTTTATTTTGAAACTGTCCAATTTTAATCGGTTTAAATTAAAAATGATTTTAAAAATTATTAAAGATTTAAAAAAAGGTAGTCTGCAATTTTTAAATTTTGAGACCTTCGGATTAAAATTTTTTCAATCTCAAACACATTTAATTGTCAAATTTAAAATTTTCAATTTTAAATGTATTATTTTTAACGCCCGATATAAGAACCCTCGGTTTACGATATTCCTATTAATGACATTCTCGGCAGTTTTTTATGAGGGGAGCCGCGGGATCGAGAGAGAAACGGTGTTCAGTCAAGCGTTACAAGCACCACGAGGGCCGCACTCTCAGCGCATTATACGTATCAGGTTGCATCATGCATCTAGATCCAACAGAAATGGTTCATGCGGCTATGCCTGTTTACGTTCTGATTCCCTTATTTATGATCAAGGTCACTGCAAGCCATGCCGGAAACAGTTCTTATATCAGGAGTTGAGTTTAACATTTAATTTTCAATTTTAGAAGCTTAGAATTCATTAAAGTTTTTTTAAATGATTTATTGATAGTTTAGTTTTGAATACTTAAACGAAATATTTTTCAAGTTTGAATATTTGAACCAGAAAAGTATTAGGAACTTAATTTCTTAATGTTTAGTGACTGCCTGGAAATATCGACATCGCATGCGAATTATTTTTAATAATAATTTTTAAAATAAAATATTAACAAAATACATTTTTATAACACTAAATAGTCTCGCAACTACAATGTGCAGGGAATTTTTATATCTAATCCCTCAGCTTAAGCATAACATTGATTGTACAATGTACACGCATTGAATTAAAAAGTCATTTGGAGGCAAGAACTATTGAAATTAATTGATTAATAATGAATTTAATTTAAAAAAAGAGTGATGTCGCTTATAAACAGCTACTTAATTATTTCATAATCATTTATTTATTATTATCAACTATTATTAAAAATTATTTTACCCTAGAAGGAAAGAAACTGTATGCGCGTGTAGCACGCGATTGATGTTGATGATTTATTAATAATTTAGTACTAAAAATATAATGCTATTGTTATTAAAAATAATATTTTAATTTGATTTAATTAGCCAATAAAAAGCAGAAATTATTTACTTTTCTAGCGAGTTTCTCATTAATGCAGATACTATAAAGTATTGTTTCTTTTCGACACCGACCCTGGCCACAAACGCAATTACCTCGACCGCGCAGGTGCCCGTGGTTTCTTGGCAATCGCAATACTCACTACTCTTTTCTGGCCAGCAATTCCATCTTCTGCACACGCAATTCTCTCGTTCAGAACAAATTTAAAACGACACTCTAGGCGCCAATGAAGGAAGAACAGATAATAAGCTCTTTCAAGATTTCCAGCATTTTTCCATGGATCCCGCATACAATTGCTTGAGTAGGCAAAAGTAGAAGGAAATGAATCGAAAATACGGTAGTGTAATCTGTCAAGAAGATACTATGTGTAATCACCTTGGGTGTGAAATTTAAAAAAAAAAGTACTGTAAATGTCAATTTAGTGGCGAATATGAACGCGTGAAGGAGTAATGATGCGAATCTATCAAACTATGGAATGTTGTGTACATATATAATATTCACATTGCATAGCTTTTTACATTCTCATAATAATAAGAAGGTTGTAGTTTTATGTGAAAACTGGCTGTCAAGGATTTTTTTAAATGTATATGTCGTCGTTGTCGTCTGTATACTGGATAACTTTTGAAAGACTAATCGTATTAGATTGCAATTTGGCAAACAGTTTTAAGAACTAAAAAGAAAGGTCGAGTTCGTTGGCCTAAGTTTTTGGACAAAAACTCAAATAGTTAGAGCACTTTCAAAATTTTTTTAATTTAAAAATTCTATGTACGGCTATTTGTAGTACTCAAAAAGATGAACAATTTATCTAAACGATTTTTTCGACGAAAAAAAGAT
>JAAAKG020142045.1:0-11711 GCA_010014905.2 Druon quercuslanigerum
ATTTAAGGTCAAAAATTAATTTTTTTGACTGCAAATTTATTACTATTTAAGTTTAGCATTTTTTATGAAACTATTTGGCCTAAATTCATTTATTTTGCTAAAAATTCGACGTATTTGGATAAATTTGATTGTTTTTGACTTAAAAATAACACCTTCTTTGGTTGAAATATTAACTGTAATAGATTTTTAGTTGAAAATTCATAACTTTAGTTTAAAATCCATTTCTTTTATTAAAAATGGAACTACTTTGTAAAAAAAAATTAAATTTAAAATTTTGATTTAACTGAAAACTTTATTATTCTACTTAAGGTTCAAAATTAATTTTCTTAACTGAAAGATTAATGATACCATTTAAGGTGAATTCTTTTATTTTTTTTCGAAAATGGAACTGTTGGTAATAAAATTTATTTCTTTTGATGATAATTTAACTCTTTTGTAAAAAATTCTTTTTTTATTTCGTTGAGGATTAGTTATTTCAATTGAAAATTTAATTAATCCTCTTAAAATTTTAAATTAATTTTCTGAACTGGAAATTTAAATATACCATTTATGTTTGAATGATTTTTTTAAACAGAACTATTTGGCTAAAAATTCATTTCTTTTGTTAAAAATTTCATTATTTTGTAAAAAATTATTCTTTTATTTAATTAATTATAAATCTTTAATTAATAAATTATTACTTATTATTTAAATAAATAAGTATTATTTCATTTAAGGTTGAAAATTAATTTTCTTAACTAAAAATTTAATACTATTTAGGGTTAACATTGTTTTTAATGGAACCATTTGGCCTAAATTAATTTATTTTGCAGAAAATTCGACTTCTTTGGTTTTTGATTGTTTTTGACCTAAAAATAAAACCTTTTTTGGTTAAAATATTAACTGTATTAGATTTTTAGCTGAGAATTCATAATGTGAGTTGAAAATTCATTTCTTTGATTACAAATGTAACTACTTTGTAAAAAAAATTAAAATCTTTTAACTGAAAATTTTATTATTCCACTTAAGGTGGAACATTAATTTTCTTAACTGACAAATCAATTATACCATGTAGGTTGATTTTTTTTCGAAAATGGAACTATTGGTGATAAAATTAATTTCTTTGGTTAATAATTTAACTCTTTTGTAAACTTTTTTTTATTTCGTTCAGAATTCATTATTTTATTTAAAAATTTAATTAATCCACTTACAAATTTAAAATTAATTTTCTGAACTGGAAATTTAGTTATACCATTTAAGTTTGAATTATTTTTTTTTAACAGAACTATTTGGCTAAAAATTAATTTATTGTTGAGAATTCATCGTTTTAGATTAAAACTCATTTCTTTGGTTAAAAATGTAATTATTTTGTAAAAATTAAAACTTTTTAGTTAAATTTTCATATAAAATATAACTGTTTTTCAGAAAACACTCTGTGAACTATAAATGAAAAATAAACTCTGAACTATGAAAATGATCTGTGGTTAAAAATTGACTTTTTTGTTGAAGATTCATTATTTATTTACAAAATTTTATCATTATGGTTTTTTTTGTAACTTAATTTTTTTCATTTAATTTTATTTTTAATTTCAACATTTAATTAGACAGTCATTAGAGAGTCTTTTTAGTTGAAAGATTAAATATTGTATACAAAACTCGTCTTTCTGGGTTAGGGGGGGGGGGGGGGGGGGTTCCACTCCTGTGATAGAAAATTCGTCTACTTGAATAAAAATAAACTTTTTTTGTTGAAAATTTGTATTTTTAGGTTGAAAATTTCACTATTTTGTATAAACCTCGCCTTTTTGACTTAAAAATTTTATATTATGGTTGAAAATTTTTTTTGTCTTAAAGAATCTCTTTCTGTTAAAAATTCAATTCTTTTGACGAAGTTTGTTCGGCTTTGATATTAAATAATTATAGTTAATTATCCAGATCACTTTTGCCGAAAGTTATTTTTAATTAAATATAATTTTTAATTAATAAAGTCATTTCTAAATAAAATTTATAAATTTTTTAATTTATAAAAGAATTATTTATGTAATATTATTTACCTTCAACTATTTGGTAAACATTTGCCTTTTCTAGTGAAAAATTAATTACCTTGGTTAAAAGGAGCCTTTATTTTTAAAACTACAGTTTTCTGAATGTATATTCAGCAATTTTGATAAAAATTCAACTGTTTTAAAAAAAATTTCATCTCTATTGTTAAAAATCGAAATAATTTATGCTGAAAGCAATTTCTTTCTTGCTTAATTGTCCACTGCTATATTTTTGGTTGAGAATTATTTATTTTTGTCAAAATTTCATTTTTTTAATTTCTGAAATTAATTCTTTTTGGTTGAAAATTTAACTATTTTGTTGAAAATTCACCAATTTAAGTTAATAATTCCACTAAATATTTTCGAACAAAAATTAAACTAGCTGAAAAGAAAATTTTTTGTTAAAAATTCATATTTGCAGGATAAAAATTCCAGACTTGTATAAATTTCAATTGGCTTGGAAATTTTTATAATTTGTTTGCCAAATTTTTCCTGTCTTCTCTCAAGAATCCTTTTTAGTTAAAAATTTAATGATTTTACTCAAAATTCGTCTCTTTTATTGAAAATGAATTATTTGGGTAGAAAATTAACCTCTCTGAGCAAAAATTCAGTTTTCTGCTTAAAGATTCATCAATTTAGTTAAAAAATTATCTCTTTTAATAGAAATTGTATCTCTTCGGTTAAAAAATTCAAATAACTTTGGTTGGAACTGAATTATTATTTATTCAAAAATCTATTATTATTATTTTTGGTTGAGAATTTGTTTTTTTTGTTCCAAATTTTATTATTTCTTTCAAAATTAATTTTTTTGTCCAAATGCAACTCTATTGTTAGGAAAAAATTGTATAATTATTTGTTCCCTTTAAACGCGCGAAATTATAAAAATCATCACTAAAATATAATTTTAAGAAATTTATTCAATTTTTTTATTATTCAGACAAATACAAAAGAAAAAGAGAATGCTTTTTATTGAGATACAAAATATCTCTATAACATTTCTGATTATTTGGGTTTCTTGACCTTTCATAAAGTAGATTCCATACATAAAACAAAAGGGGAACCCACATAGAAACTGAACAAACAAACACTCTGTGATACAGTAATGATAATTTATTGGCCATTTGAATCCTAGTCTGAGACAGATAAATTTTTACTTTTTCTGAAAACAAAAGAGAATCTTCAATATTTCGAATAATTTTGCGTATCGATTGTCTTTATGAATAATGCATCATCTTTTATACCCCCATTATGAGTTCCGAAAGAGATAAATTCTTCACTGAAGCAGTTGGCTTACTTCTTATTCAAAGTCGTAAATATTGTTATTATATTATCATATTTAATACATCACTTCTAAAATAATAAAAGTTTGACAAAATTTTGAAGTATGGAAAAGAAAAATTATTTTAGTTGGTTGGATATTCATTTTTTTTTTTACTGAAAAAGTAACTATACTATTCTCGTTTAGAAATTAATTTTTTAGGCTTAAAAAATAATCTTCTTTAGTAAAATTTTTTTTTGTCGTTAAGAATATGATAATTTGTTTTAAAATAAAATTATAGTATTGAAAATTCGAAAAAAAATTTTATTCATTCTTTTGTTTAAATAATCTTCTGTTTTTTTAATCAGCCTATTGTTGGATGAAAAATTCAACTATTAAGGAAAATAATAAACTTATTTTTGGTTCAAACAAATTTTTTATTTAAAATTGGTTGTAAATACATCCGTTTTGACCTGAAATTAATCTTCGTAGTTGAAAATTTAACTTTTTTCTTATATATTCTTTTATTTTTGTTGAAAATATATTTGTTCAAACGAACGATTCTAGTACTCTATTATTTGTTGAAAATATATGAATGTTATAAATAAATATTTTATATGATTTAATTTTCATTTTACCACTTGATTGAAATTGGCCTTTTAAATAAACAAATAATTACGAAGTCGAAGTTTGCCATAGATATATTTTAACATCAAATATATTTTTTTAAACTTATTTTGCAATTATTCACTTCTAAAGGTTTACAAACGAAATTTTGTTATCTCGAGACCTAAAAATAAAGTTGAACTCTTTTTTTTATTTTATAAATTTGTTTTGTCAATTTTTACTTTAAATTCTGATTTTGTAAATTTAATAGAAGTTTTCATTTCTATAATTTTAGAAGCTTTTATTTTGAAATATTAAATTTATATTTCCATTTCAACTTCTTCGTAATTTTTGTTCGATTTATAATCATTCAATTTGAAAATGTTTTAAAGTGAAACAAATGTAAGTTCAATTCATTTTTATTTTAGTCCAAATATTATCCTTTTTTCTAATTTTACATATCCAAAAAGGATGAGTTTTTATACTAACATAAAAAAGTAAATTTAACTTAAACTAAATAGGTTTTTAATTCAAGAAAAAGAAATTTTCAACCAAATAGGTGAATTTAAAAAAAAAATTATGAAGCTTCAACTAGTATATTTCAATTTCCAGTTAAAAAATTTTAGTATTTACCGAAAAAAAAAGTTTTTAACAAATTTATTCCAATTTTAAGAAATTAATTAAATTTTCCGTAAAAAATACGAATTTTTAAATAATTTTGTACCAAAAAAAGGAACAATTTTAAGAAGAATGGCTGAATTTAATTTAAAATTGAAAGCACTTACATTTAGCCAAAGTGACTAATTTTCTTCAAGAGTTAAATTTTTTTTAATTCTTTAGTCAAGAGATAAAAACTGTTGTAACTAAATTATAAAATTTTCCAGCTGAAAAGTCGAATTTTACATAAAACAATTAAATTTTCAGCCCGCAAATATGAATTTTCAGCAAAAAAGTTTATTTTTAAGCAAATATTTGAATTATCTACCAAAATAGTTAAATTGTCCATCGAAAAAAAGAATTTTAAAAATAGTAATAAGTAAATTTATTTATGTACAATTTTTATAACTTTAATATATTTATAACAAAAAGTGGAATAGTAAAACCTTCAGTTGAAAAAACACAATTTTTTAACTCTAGAAAAAAGCAGTTTTGAAGAAACAACGTTATGAATTTTCAACTTTAATCAGGAATAGTTAAAATCAAAATAATTGAATAGCTTAATAAAGCAGGTTAATAATAAACCAAAAAAATGTATTTTTAACAATAAATCATTTAAAAAAAATTAAATATAGAAATATCTCCAAAAGGAATTAAATTTTCAGGTAGGTACTCAAATTTCGAAAGAAAACTATTAAATTTTCAATTACGAAGAATAATTTTTGGAAAAATTCTTAAATTTGTGAATTATAATTAAGTTTTTAAACAAAAAAAGGAGTTTTAAAAAATAGACGAAACCTCAATTAAAAAGTTATTATTAGAATATTCGAAGAGAATAAAATTTTAAGAAAAATAGCTGAGTTTTAATTAAAAAATGAAACCACTTAAATTTAGTCAAAATGACTTTTTTTCCTAAAGAGTTATATTTTTTTTAAATTCTTAAGTCAAGGGATGATGCAAATAAATTATAAAATTTGCAAGCTAAAAAGTCGAATTTTTCATAAAACAATTAAATTTTCAGCCCGCAAAGGTGAATTTCCAGCGAAAAAGGTTATTTTTAAGCCAAGATTTAAATTCTCCACCAAAAAAGTTAAATTGTACATTTAAAAGAAGAATTAAAAATATTAAAAAGTAAATTACTTTTTTTACTTTTTTATTTTATAGGATTGTTTTGTCAATTTTTACATTAAATTATAATTTTGTTATTTTAATAGAAGTTTTCATTTCTATAATTTTAGAAGCTTATATTTAAAAAAAATTAAATTTAGATTTCCATTTCAACTCCTTCGTAATGAAATTGTCTAAATTAAAAAATTTTAGTTTCAAGGCTTTGCATTTTCGAAGCTTCTGATAAAATTTTTCTGCAATTTAAAATCATTAAATTAAATTTTTTTTATTATTTAACACTAATGCAACTTTAGTTTCTTTTTATTTTACTCGAAATATTATATTTTTTTCAACATTTTGCATGTCCAAAAAGGATGAGTTTTCAACCCAAAATAAAAAAGGTGAATTTAACTTAAAGGAAATAGGTTTTTAATTCAAGAAAAAGGATTTTTTAAAGGTGAATTTTCAAATAAAATGTTAAAGCTTCAACTAGGATATTTCAATTTCCATTAAAAAGATTTTAGTTATTACCGAAAAAAGTGTTTTTAACAAATTTATTCCAATTTTAAGCAAGTTATTAAATTTTAGTTAAAAAAGATGAATTTTTAATTCATTTTCTACCAAAAAAAGGAAACCACTTAAATTTAGCCAAAATGACTAATTTTCCTAAAAAGTTAAATTTTTAAAAAAATCTTAAGTCAAGGGATGTTGCCAATAAATTATAAAATTTTCAAGCTAAAAAGTCGAATTTTTCATAAAACAATAAAATTTTCAGCCCGGAAAGGTAAATTTCCAACCCTACAAAAAAGCAATTTTGAAGCAACAACTTTAATTTAAAACCAAAATAATAAATTCTTAACTTAAATTAAGAATAATTAATTAAGAAATTGGATTTTTAATACGGTGGTTCAAACTGCAACAAAAAATTTGATTTTTTTAACGAAAACATTCAAATTTTTAACAAAAAAAAGTATTGTCTCGTTTAAAATTTTTTTTTCGATATCTTATTAAAAACACTCATATTTGTAAAAAAAATTCGATTTATCGAAAAAATAGTTGAATAGCTGAATAAAACAGGTTAATAATAAATCGAAAAGTTGTATTTTGAACAAAAAATCATTGAGTTCCTACCAAAGGAGATGAATTTTTAATCCTCAAAGATAAGTTTTAAACCAAAAATGGAATAATTATTTCTTTATTAAAAAAAAAATTAAATATAGAAATATTCCAAAAGTAAATAAATTTTCAAGTAGGTAATCAAATTTCAAAAAGAAAGTATTTAATTTTTAATTAGGTTGAACAATTTTTCGAAAAATTTGTTAAATTTCTGAAATATAATTAAATTTTTAAACAAATAAAAAATAGTTTTAAAAAAGAGACGAAACCTCAATTAAAAAGTTGATATTAGAATATTCAACCAAAAAGAATAACATTTTATCAAAACATTTTTAGAATTTTGACAATAGATATAAAACTTCTGACAAAACAGAAAAATCTTCAACCAAAAAATGAATTTTTGACTAGAAATGGTAGGTATGGATTTAAAACTTGTATAATTAATTTTTTTTAATTAAGCCTCCGATTGAAAAGTAAAAACATCTCTGTATTCGCCTTGGAAATATCTCGGTGCAATTTTTTTTGTTTTTTTGTAAACTCTTTTTTTAAACAATTAGCTCATTTGTTATTTATCGTACTGTCGATTGTCTCGGAAATATCTCTTTTCGCATTTTTTGTTTTGTTGTTTAAAGAATTTTTTAAACAATTACAATATTTGGTATCTTTCTGCAATTGTTATTAAAAAAATATGCATCGTATCGAAAAATCAAGCGTACCATTACATTTCATTGTTTATAACAATTTTAGAAAAATAACAAATAGTGTAATTGTTTCAAAAATTGTTTAAACAAAACAAAAAAACATGCGCACCGAGATAATTTCGAGAAATGTTTTTACTTTTTCGATCGGAGGCTGAGTTTTTTTAAAAATAATTACATAAGTTTGAAATCCATATCTGCAGGTACGCATCAATAATACGCTAAACAACAAATGCACTAATTTTTTAAAAAATGGGTTTACAAAAAAAAATAGCACCATGATATTTTCGAGAGTAATGTAATGGTGCTCTTGGTTTTTCGTTTCGGTACAAACTTTGTTTATAACAATTGCAGAGAAATAAAAAATAGTTCAACTGTTCAAAAAATTGTTTAAACAAAAAAAAAATAAAAATCCGCAGCGAAATATTTCCGAAGCGAATACAGAGATGTTTTTACTTTTTCTAAATACGTTTCAATAACTTTTTAATTGAGGTTTCGTCTTTTTTTTAAACTATTTTTTATTTGTTTAAAAATTTAATTACATTTTAGAAATTTAACAATTTTTCTAAAAATTGCTCTTTTTAAATGAAAATTTAATACTTTTTTTTGAAATTTAAGTGGCTACTTTCAAATTTATTCCCTTTTCGAAATATTTCTATATTTATTTTTTTTAAATAAAAAAATAACTATTCCATTTTTGTTTGAAACTTTTCTTTAAGGATAAAAAAAAATCTCTTTTGGTAGAAATTCAATGATTTTTTGTTTAAAATGCAACTTTTTGGTTTATTATTAACCTGTTTTATTAAGCTATTCAACTATTTTGTCGATAAATCGATTTTTTTGTCAAATATGGTGTTTTTAATAAGATATCAAAAAATAATTTTTTTGAAATATGAGCTACTACTTTTTTTTCTTGAGAATTTAAATGTTTTCGAGAATAAAAAATCAACAGCTTTGTTGCAGTTTAAACTACCGTATTAAAAATCCAATTTCTTAATTAATTATTCTTAATTTAAGTTAAAAATTCATCATTTTGGTTTTAAATTAAAGTTGTTTTTTCAAAATGACTTTTTTGTAGAGTTAAAAAAGTGTCTTTTTTTGAACTGAAGATTTTACAAATTCACTTTTTGTTAAAAATGTATGAAAATTATTTAATAAATGCACTTAATTAAATTTACTTTTTAATATTTTTTAAATTCTTTTTTTAAATGTACAATTTAACTTTTTTGGTGGAGAATTTAAATATTTGCTAAAAAAAACCTTTTTTGCTGAAAATTCATATATGCGGGCTGAAAATTTCATTGTTTTATGAAACATTCGACTTTTCAGCTTGAAAATTTTGTTATTTAGTTGCAACATTCCTTGACTTAAGAATTTTTTTTTTAAATTTGACTCTTTAAGAAAATTAGTCTTTTTGGCTAAATTTAAGTGGTTTCATTTTTAAATTAAAACTCAGCCATTTTTCTTACAATTTTATTATTTTTGTTAAAATATTCTAATATTAACTTTCTAATTAAGGTTTCGTCTCTTTTTTAAAACTATTTTTCATTTGTTTAAAAATATTATTATGTTTTAGAAATTTAACAATTTTTCTACAAATTTAATACTTTTTTTGGAAATTTGAGTGCCTACTTGAAAATTAATTTGCTTTTGAAGATATTTCTATATTTAATTTTTTTTAATAAAAAAAACTAATCCATTTTTGGTTTGAAACTTATCTTTGGGGATAAAAAATACATCTCCTTTGGTAGAAATTCAATGAGTTTTTGTTGAAAATACATTTTTTGGTTTACTATTAAACTTTTTTATGAAGTCATTCAATTATTTTTATTTTAATTATTCCTAATTAAAGTTGAAAATTCATTATTTTGGTTTTATATTAAAGTTGTTTCTCAAAAATTACTTTTTTGTAGGGTTAAAAACGTATCTTTTTTCAACTGAAGGTTGTACTATTCCACTTTTCGTTAAAAATGTATAAAAATTATAAAAATCGTACCTAATTAATTTTACTTGTTACTATTTTTCAAATTTCTATTTTCGATTGACAATTTAACTATTTTGGTAGAGAATTCAAATATTTTCTTAAAAATAACCTTTTTGCTGGAAATTCATCTTTGCGGGCTTAAAATTTAATTGTATAATGAATAATTCGACTTTTTAGCTTGAAAATTTTATAATTTAGTTGCAACAGTTTTTATCTCTTGACTAAAGAATTTAAAAAAAAATTTTATCCTAGAAGAAAATTAGTCAGTTTGGCTAAACTTAAGTGCTTTTAATTTTAAATTGAAACTTAGCCATTTTTCTTAAAATTGTTCCTTTTTCTGGTAGAAAATTAATTAAAAATTCATATTTTTTAACGCAAATTTAATAACTTGCTTCAAATTGGAATTAATTTGTTAAAAACTCTTTTTTTCGGTAATAACTAAAATTTTTTAAATGGAAATTGAAATATCCTAGTTGAAGCTTCAATAATTTATTTTAAAATCCACCTGTTTGGTTAAAAATTCGTTTTTATTGAATTGAAAAGGTATTACGTTTAAGTTAAAATTTACCTTTTTTATTTTAGTTTGAAAACTCATTTTTTTCGATATGTCAAATGTTGAAAAAAGGATAATATTTAGACAGAAATAAAAAGAAATTCAAGTTGCATTAGTTTTAAATAGTAACAAAATTTTAATTGATTGATTTTAAATTGAAGAAAAATTTTAACAGAAGCTTCGAAAATTCAAAGCCTTGAAGCTATAATTTTTTAATTTAGACAATTTCATTCCTAAGCAGTTGAAATGGAAAGCTAAATTTAATATTTCAAAATAATAGTTTCTAAAATTATAGAAATGAAAACTTGTAATTTATTTACAAAATTATACTTTAATGTAAAAATTAACAAAACAAACTTAAAAAATAAAAAATAAGTTCAACTTTATTTTTAGCTTTCGAAATAACAAAATTTCGTTTTAAACCTTTATAAGTGAATAATTCTAAAATAAGTTTAAACAAAAATTTTATTTTAAAATGTATTGAAAAATAAAAAATTTATAATTTATTAACTATGATCTTATACAAATCCAGACTTCATTCAATAGAAGAAAAAAATTCAATCGCAAATAATTGTTATCTTAAATCTTTTTTGTAGTCATTCCCTTAAAAGAATTTTCAAAATGTCAATTATACTTTTCGAAATTTAAGCATTTTAATTGAATTTAAATTTAATTTAAAAAGATGAATTTTTAAAGAAGAAGATTCATTTCCTACCATGAGTTACCAATTTTTAACAAAATTGTTTAGTTTAATTTAAAATTTAAAACACTTTAAATTAGCCAAAGAAATTAATTTTAATCAAAAGAGTTGAATTTTCAGAACAAAAAAAATACCTCAATCAAGAGATAAAAATGGATGCAACCAAGTTATAAACCTTTTAAAGGAAAATATCGAATTTTCTATAAAACAATTGAATTTTCAGTCCGCAAATATGAATTTCTAGAAAAAAAATTTATTTTGAAACAAATAGTCGATTTTTATACTAAAATAGTTCAATTTTTCATCCACAATGATGACTTTTCCACAAGTCAGTTGAATTTATACCAAAAAGAACTAATTTCATACATTTTTGACCAAAAAAACGCAACAGATAAATCTTCTTATAAAAAAAATATTTTTAACCCTGAAAAAAATAAATTTCAATGAGTGAGTTAAATTTAAATCCTAAGAGATGCATTATAATATAAAATTGTTTTTTGGAACTGCAACAAAGTAGTTGAATTTTCAACCAAAAAAGATGAATTCTCAACAAAAAATGTAGTATAATAAAGAAAATTTAAATTTCACATAAAAAAAAAACAATTAAATTTGACAAAAAAGTCGAATACCAAAAGATAAATTTCCAGCAAAAAATTAGATTTCCATCCAAAAAATTGAATAGTAGACAATTAAAAAAAAAAGAATACATTTTTTAACAAATAGTTGAATAAAAATTAAATCATATCTAAAGAATCGTTAGTTTAAAAAATACTTTTTCAGCAGCAAACAAAAACAAATTTTCACAAAAATGTTAAATAGAAAAGTCCTAAATAGACGAATTTACAACAAAATAGTTCAATTTTAAATTTAAATTAAATATAAATGAATTTAACCAAAAAATATATCTAATTTAAAAATCATGTAAACCTCGCGCTTGACGCTCGTTTCTGTTCATCGTATAATAGAAACCCAAAAGTTTGAGCGCGCTTTGCGTTCAGCGTATATTTCTGTACC
>JAAAKG020142046.1:0-11710 GCA_010014905.2 Druon quercuslanigerum
GCGCTCAAACTTTTGGGTTTCTATTATACGATGAACAGAAACGAGCGTGGAGCGCGAGGTTTACATGATTTTTAAACGAAATATCGAGTCATAACGATGAAGCTTACTAAGAGATTAGCTATTAGCCTGCGCAGCGTGTAATAGTGAGCACACGAAGTCCGAAAACCTAGAGGAACTTTCTGTAAAGCGTGACGTAAATGTGTCCGTGCGCGTAGCGCGAGATGAATACCTAATCGAGCGCGAAGCGCGTGATCCTATAGGTGCGCGCCATAGGCGCGGCCAAACTTGCGAGCGAACCGAGCTGCGGGCGACGAGAATGTGCCTGCACAGCGGGCAGATTTTTAAACTTTTATTAATAAATTAAAAATTAACTTTTTCTAAAGTAAAATTTTTTGAACCCCACACAAAAGATGAAAAAGAAATTAAATAAGCAAAGTTTTGATGAGAATGTGCCCATTCACCAGGCAGATTTTTCAATGTTAATTTTATGTTTTAAGAATGAAATAATTTTGATAAATAAATAAATTAATTAACAAATTTGTAGACTTTTTTGAGTCCACAATATTGGTATAATCATCATTTGACGTATCTCGCACAGTGTGTATACTTAAAATGAAATTATTTATTGTCTTTTGTGGGTCAAAAGAAGCATTTTTTTGTCTTGACTTGTTTTCGTATCGTGCGCTGTTTGGCTGAAAATGTTCATTTTCATTTCTTTTTTGGGATACTGAAAATTTTCCTTTTATCAAAAAATGTCATCAAAAGAACATTTTTGTCTTTTTGAGTACTATAAATAACTGTACAGAGAACTTTTGAATCTTGAAAAAGGTGGTCTCAAAAATTTGCAAAATGTGCTCATTTTTTGAATTTTTATCCACAATGGCTGGCCAGCGAAATTTACTTTTATTTTAGGACACTAAAAGAGTATAACCGAATGCCAATCCAATCTGTCAATTCTTACGAAAGTAATCGTGCTAACAAACTAAAAATCTACCGACACACAGACACAGACGTGTAAATCTATAGAATCTGAGAAAGACCTTCAATTTTCCTAAAATGACCCAAACTAGGAGAAACAGAAGGTACAGTATAGAATTCCTGTGAACAAATTAGGTCTCTGAAGTTTTTGCACTTAGGAATATACTCTTAAGAAGTATATTGGTATTATCAAAATGACGTGCAAATTCTCACTAGGTTTTTCTTCATTTTCTGCATCTAGAGAAAAACTGAGACGTTTACGAGAAATTCTGAGGCCAGATTTGGATTCAGCGGCTCAAAATCGATAAGGGTAGCCTAGTCACTTGTCTCGTGTAGATTATTTTTTTGTGGGCCTGTGTAATTATTGAACAAATAATACAATAATTTTTTAATGTATAAAAGTCTTACATGTAGATTTTGCAGATAATTAAAAATAGAAAAAAATCTTTTGTACATAGAAAATGAAGAATTAAGTTTGCGCATATCTTTTGCATACGCAGTGTTGTACTTTTCATTTAACTTTATATTATGTTGTCGTAACTTTTCCCCATCACCTTTACACAGTCAACCATCTAACAGTTAATTTTTTTTGTCATTTCTGTCAGATATGAATTTCAACTCATTCACTCAAAAAAAGTTCTAGTTAAAGTTACTAGACGCATCAGGTTAAAATATTTATTGTTATTTTAATCCGAAATTATGGTTTATATGACTAGCAAATTCTAATTAATGAACTCTGGTGGATTATTTCTGGTTAAAAACATTCCTGTTAATATCTCTGGTAACAGAAGTGTCGCGATCTTGTGCCGATTTCCAGAAATCTGTCTTTTGTCTCATGTCATTTTGCTGGATGTGTTAATTGACTCTTCGGCTTAAATTTCCAATTCTCGAACAATCGCGATTTTTAAATTCCATTTTCAGTTATATAAGTATAAATAATTTAGTGAACCGCAAATTTGGTTGTGTTCTAAGAAGAAATTGCGCGTTATCTGTCTGAACACCAGTGCTACAGGAATACTTTCGAACCAAGCACATCTTTTTGGCTTTATTGGAAAAATATTCTCGAAAATATTAACATTGTAGACAGTAAATAAACGAAGTGAGTGTTTGAGAATTTTTGTATGGATCAAGTGATCTACATGCATATCATGTAAAATCACGGATAAAACAGTACTAACGAATAAGTTTCATATAGTCACATATATAGATTATAGAGAGACGAAACTTTAGCGAAGCGGAACATAGTTACTGTACTTTATTGTCGGAAACTTTAGTTACATTATTTTCTTTGGAATAATATAACATGTGGTCCATCCCGTGCGGAAATCACCTGGGCCTAGCATGAATTTTGCAATGGCTCGAGCTTGGGCCAGGCTAGAGTAAAGTTCGTAAACTTGACGAGAGATGTTATTAGTATTATTCTGTTTGTTTACTCATTGCATGATAGTTTCAAGTATCAAGCTTGACAAGTGACAATCATTGCCGATAAATTCACAAAAATGCCTTAAATAAAAAGCACTCTGAGAGTCCGGAGGCTTCGAGCAATCGTAAGTATCCCATACTAACGCGGGAAAAGTCCAAGTAAGTATTTATATCAATTAAAAATAATATTTTCTCATTAAGTTTTGCACGTGACTTCTAACCTCAAATTGAGAACATTTTTTCGCTGAATTATAATGTATAAATATATTGTTATTTCTGTAATGATGTTTAAAACTTTTAGTTGTAAAACAAATATGACGGACGTAAATTAAAAAGTATAAGGTGTATAACCTTTGATTTCAGACAAGAAAAAAATGCACAGCACATACATATCCTGAAAAACAGTAAACATTTTAATGGAATTCCAAAGTCAAAATCATGTTTCACGAATTTTTTTTAATAAATACAATTTATACACAGTCTTCTGCATTTTATAATTATTTATTTTAGTTACAAGAACTGCTTCTACTACCCGTTTTGAATTGCGCGCCAACTGCGCGCAACCAGCGGCCGGCCCTAAAGCAAGCGCACTAGGTCCAGGACCTCTACTCTAGCAGTAAAGGCAACTTAGAAATAATTAAACACAGATTGTCATAATTTGTTATGCAGTAAAATTGATAGTAGGAACGAGATTCTTGTCAAAAATAATTTCTATGGCATTTTACGAAAATGCTCATACTACCTAAAAATTTAAGATGATAAAAAAACGTTTAAACGAAGAAAAACCATTTCTGGAAAGCATCGAGCTAATAGCTTTTCTACTTGAGTATGGCTAAGATTGTAATCGAGAAGACGCGGTTAGTTTTACGTACTTATAACTCCTCGTTTTCTGCATTATATTTCTGTGAAAAATCGCGTGAGTTTATTCCGGAATAGTTTGTGTCAATATACATGCACTTTAAAAAACCTTACATAAAATCAGCAAAAATCATTGAAGTCGGATTTTCCAACAAGTAAGTGACAGTGTAGGTTTTCCTATATTTACAACCCGTGCAGAAATTTAGTCATACCCCTAAACTAGGCCCAGGTTTGGCAAAACTAGGCCCTGGCCTGGCGATCTAGCCTGGGCCAAGCTCGAATGTAACGCCAAATCTGGCCAGGGCCAGGTTTAATTGCCTGGCTAGATCGCCCAACTTGGCCCAGACTTGACCCCAGCTTATTTTCAATTCTTTTCCATTCTTTATTTTCCTAATTAAAACTCAAAATTAAGAAAAAGTATTTTTTATTTTATTAACTCACAGAGATTTGGAATGAACAAAGATTTTATGAAAAATTAATCAATTTTGATCAAAAGTGCTATAAACCTGGAAATGAATATAAATGAAGATACCGTGGATTTTTTCTGATACGTATGCTACAGCCGGTCATGTATTAAAAGGAAGTTTCAGCTCTGATAAATAGTTTGAACGCAATATAAGGCTTCGTCAAAAATTCTGAAAAGGGATTTTTGCTCGAAACCTAATAAAAAGTGCTGAGATAAACGAGCGACAGTACTTTGACGCTAATTATAAGACAATTACAGTAAAATTAATTTTAGAAGTCGCGTGCAATCTTCATGTGAAAATATTATTTTTAATTGATATAAGTACTTACTTAGACTTTCTCCGGACTATCAGAGTGCTATTTATTTTAGGCATTTTTGTACATTTATTTGCAATGATTGCCACTTGTAAAGCTTGATACTTGAAACTATCATGTAATGAGTAAACAAACAAAATAATTCTAACGCCATCTGTCATCAGTTTTACGAACTCTACTCTAGCCGGGCCCAAGCTCGAGCCATTGCACAATTCAAGCTAGGTCCAGTCTAGTGTCCCCGGCCTGCCCAAGTGTAGGACCAGGAACAAACTTGGCGATTTCTGCACGGGAACTATAACCTCACTTATTTTATTTTATACCTATTTACGCACAAAGACTCATGTTTTCATTCACAGCAACAAAATTATTCTTTAATACAGTGAAACCTATATTTTTCATTGCAAAACACAGTTCTTATTAAAATGGATTATTGATTATTGCGAAATTTTTCATGTATACTACTACGTAGTCAGATTGGAGTTAGAATTTTTTTTCTAAAGAACATGCAGCTATGAAAAAAATCCTGTATAGGTAAACCTCGTGTTATTATCGGATGAAGAAAATACGAGGAAATAATTTTGAGTTTTAATTAGGAAAATAAAGAATAGCAAAGAATTGAAAATAAAGTAGGGCCAAGCCTGAGTTAAGCTGGGCGATCTAGCCTGGCAACTAAACCGGGCCCTGGCCAGATTTAGAGTTGATTTCAAGCTTGGCCCAGGCCAGATCACAAGGCAAGGGCCTAGTTTATCCAAGCCTATGCCCAGTTTGGACCATGACTAGATTTCTACATGGGATGCAATTTCCAAATTAAATATTAGAAAATCGAGGTCTATCAGGATATCTGGTTGAGCTTACCAGAACATCTAGTTAGGTTTACCAGAATATCTGCTTCCCGTGCAGAAATCGCCAAGATTGTTCCTGATTCCACACTTGGGCCAGGCCGGGGGCCTCTAGCCTGGGCCCACCTTGAGTTTTGTAATGGCTTGAGCTTGGGCCAAGGCTAGAGTAAAGTTCGTAAACTTGACGAGAGATGGCATTAGTATTACTCTGTTTGTTTACTCATTGCATGATTGTTTCCAATATCAAGTTTTACAAGTGGCAATCAATGCAAATAAATTTAAGAAAATTCCTAAAATAAAAAGCACTCTGAGAGTCCGGAGGCTTCGAACATTTTTTCGCTGAATTATAAAGTATAAATATATTGTTATTTATGTAATAATGTTTCAAAACTTTTAGTTGCAAAACATGGCGGACGTAAATTATAAAATTATTGAATATAGATGATGATGCAGATACTTTTCCTTAATTTTGAGTTTTAATTAGGAAAATAAAGAATGGCAAAGAATTGAAAATATACTGGGGCTAAGCCTGGACCAAGCTGAGCGATCTAGCCTGGCAATTAAACTGGGCCCTGGCCAGAATTGGTGTTCCATTCGATCTTGGACCAGGCTAGATCGCCAGTCCAGGGCCTAGTTTCACCAAGCCTGGGCCCAGTTTGGGCCATGACTATATTTATGCACGGGTTATGTTGACCAGAACGTTGTATTCGTAAGCTACCTAAAATGGTTAACCTTATCAGAACTTCTGGTTAATTTTATCCGAATTTATGGTAACACCAACCAGAAAATTGTCAACCAGAAACTTCTGATACTTTTAACCATAATTTATAGTAAAGGGCATATTTACCATCTATTCTAGTTGAATTAACCAAAATTATGGTTGGTTCAACCAGAATTTTTTTTTATTTTTACATCGTAATATTCATTTCAATAAAACATTCAAAATTTTAAACATTTAAAATTCCTAATGTGTGAATAAATCATTGAAAAAAATAAAGTTTGTAAAATTATACTTGCGCTTGGGCTACGAAACAGTTATTGTTTATTATTTTACATAATTAATAAGTTAGGCTTAATTATCATTCACGCAATCAATAAATAGTTGATATAAATGAAATAAATCATTTATCTCAAAATTTAATTTTCTGCAATTGTATCAATATAATACATAGCATTATAATTATTATAAATTTCATATAAATTGTTTAGGACTTAACTATATAATTGAATTGAAAGAAAATATTTTTAAACATTCTTTAAATAAAACGTTGTTAAGAATACAGTTCGTAAATTAAGATTTCAGTTACCCTAAATAATTATTGTTTATTATCTTTAATATGTAATAGTGCACATTTAATTATTATTTTAGTATTAATTAAATTAGGTATTGTAATTTCCTGAACCTTGTATTCCAAAGTTCTTATTTTCTTAATTCACTTTTGTAATTTTTGTATAAGCCCAAAGCACGATTCTCTCTAGAAACAAGGTTAAATGTTGACGATCTACCTATATTTAAATTCTTAACGAAATCTTACATAGCGCCAAGGTCGGGGCTAGGCCGGAGAAAGGTTTGAATCAAACACGCAGCAAAACTAAACATCACCATTGTAGCGCCAGGCTAGTATTTCATGAATAGACAGGCTTGAGAAAAACTGTACATATACCGTAAGTTCATCTGTCAACACGTCTTTCCAAGATTTAATATCGAGTAAATGTGCTTGAATTTATAAATGTTAAAATGGATGACAGTTTTTACAAATGTTGTTGTGCTTTGAATCATACTTCCTGATAAGAAATACAATTGTAAAAAACATTTGTTTAGTTTGAACGTTCAGAACATCAGGTGTGTATCGAAGGAACGCTGCAAAAGTGAATTAAGGAATAAACGATTAGGAAAAGTCTATAATTCATTGGTAAAAAACTTTTAAGAAAAATCGTACATGGGCTTTTCTGTAATTTCACTTTTTTCTTTCAATAGAAAATACCCAAAATAAAAGAAAAGAGGCTACAATTGGCGCATTGCGTGCAGAAATTTTAGCCTGGCACCGGCCAAGCCCATGTCATGCAGGATGTGTGCCCAGTCAGGCAATCTTACTAGCGCCAGATTCGAAGTGAAACGCTTAACCCGACCAGAGCTAGATTAGGGTATTCGGAGGGTCGGCTCGATTTATTGGTAAATTCACTGCGATAATAATTGGTTTTTCGCGAGTATATAGTTGTCAGTTTACGAGTTAAAGTAAAATTGATAAAAAATAATACATTATTCTTATTACTGTCTTGTAAGGATGATCTATTCGATTCCCGTAGTGGTGCCGTTAAAACCTATTGTACTATGCCTTTTTATTTGGGAATCCTGGTAAAGCAGAGGTCTATACAAGGGTCACCCACGCTGCTAAAGTATCATTTAGGTCTTTTACTATATGCCAGGTGACTGCACTTCACTGGATATGAGCCTGTAAAAAATTTGCTTTTACTAAGAAGGGCTTAGAATCTGTATAAATGTAATCACATCTGGATTTCCGGATTCTTCCCGAGCTGAAATTCTTCGCGCAGCTAATGTTGTCGGCTAATGTCTATGTATGATTATGGCCTTGCCAATCTAACCTCCAATGTCAGAAGTGCTAAACTTGTAAATCATACGTTTGTTACATAAAAAAATCAATAGTTTTGGAAAAAATAGGAAAAACCTGGTTTTGTCAACTTTATAAGTAGAATCAGATGTAAGGATTAATGCATTTTAAACAGGCTTTTCATATACAATTTTAATGCGGAAATTAAGAAAAATAGTTTTTCCTCTTGGTCCGGGGATGAAAATCATAATGATTGTATTTTACTCAAGATAAAACGAGAAGCCATTGCTAGTATACGCTTTATGATTGTGATTTGTGACTTCCATAGTTTGAACTATATATGGAAAGTAGGGCCAACTTTTCAAAAATGGTAAGGATATTTTTAGAGGCGTGGTGAAAAGTTAACCATTATCCCTTGTAAAACTTTATTTTTAAGGTATATTTTACACGCCTATATATTATATTTTTAGGATACTTCACTGTCAAATTAGAGGATTTGTATGCTTTATAACCTGAAAAGGACCGGGCATTCGAGGAAAATGCAAAAATGCCGTTTATGACTTTATGCTCTCGTATTTTAACGAAATTGGGAACAACGAGGTGACACGGCTGTTTACCTAACTGTACATTGAGCACTACAGCCTTTTACGGCTGTTAGTTTCTCCTGACTTTTCCTACAGATTTTGAGTTTAGTCTGTTTAGAGACTTAGAGTCAACTGACTTGACTCTTTAGAGTTTGGAGCATCATTTTCAATAAAATAAATCGCAAAATGTAGTTTTTCGAGTTTTTGAAATGTTTGAAGCGACACTTTGTATCTTCTGATGAGAAATAGTTCTATTCCTTATAATGTATGCATTAAAAAAGCTTTTTTCAGAGGTCCTTATATTTGTATTTTTGCTGTGTTAATCCGTCTTTTACTCGTTTTCTTTTTATGGCACTTATTAGGCTGATAACTCTGTAATTATAGCAGCTACTTTTATCTTTCTTTCCTTTGTATATTTGTATAATGTACCTGCCTTTTTCGAGTCATCTGGAACTATTTCCATTTATTTTGATAATGCTTGTACATTACTTCAAATCGAATTACAGAGAAGAGATACTTTATAAAGATTCAAAATCATTACATAATCTCAAACTGCTCTTTATAAAAATGCAACTGTTAAGAACAAATTATTAATTTATCATAAACATTCAATCAGTCTTTTGCGAATCTGCATTTATCGATTACACATTAATGTCAGTCAAACTGAACAATTTATGCGTTGTTAATGCATCAAAGACTTAAAACTTTAACTATTTGCAAAGTTTATACTTAAGTAAAAAAATGTATCAAATTCGTAAAAAAAGCGGATATTACAGAAATATTAAGAATTTAATTAGCTTTCGTTTGTAACAAAAAGTTTTGAAATTCTTTACATTTAAAAATAGAAGTTGGAATATTATTTTGAACATTTTTTCATTTCATGTTCTCACTGTGCAGCGTCAATCTAAGCCCTGAATAAAGTTTCTGTATATTATTAAGCCATTTCCTTTTCAGGGTAGCTGTGACACACTTGGTAAGGGAGAGAGAGGGTATAGTGGAGAGGGGTATATACTTTCAGATTGATCTAGAATTTTCGCACCGCTTATTTAAGCAAGACGCTCGTCCTGCAACGCTCCTCCGTCCCAGGTTGCTGATCAATCTCTCTAGTGATAACCCCAAGTAAAAAGCCTCACAACGTCATCATGTGAAGCTCCCTACTCGGGCCAATTGGTATCAAAGGTCCTAAGGTGCTTTTATTATGTAAGTTTTAATAATTGAAAATTCTAAGCAACAAATCAAATTGCATGTTTATTGTCGGATTGCATCTAGCCTGATATAGAAGCAATATATCTTAAAAACATTCTAAAGAAGGACGCCCAATTTGGGCCATGTATTGGCGCCCAAGAACTATTTAGGGAGAATCGGGCACATTTCCGCGTGAGTCTCAAGTGACACGCGCAGATTGCGGTTGGTCTTGCCGCCATAGTGAAGCCGCAGCTATTTTTAAAATTTAATCTCAATTTGGACATGTATTAAATTTAGTTTTTCTAATTACTGGACAGCGTGAAGTTTTATCTACAAGTGGATAAGACTCCTATGCTAGAATAGTTTCAATTAATATTGAAAATGTTATATTTCTGCCAGTCAATTTTCCATTCTCTAGTTGTGTAAATTTTGATCTGCATAATTTTTCATTAACAGTGTAAGTTTCAAGATATGTATTAGTAGCACCATGCCTCTAATAAAAGAGATAATTTCATAGAGAGAAGAATAAAAAGTATTACGAAATAGCAAAAGTCTCAAATATATGCTACTAAGTTTATGTACATATCTTCAAACTTACTGAATGTTTTTGTACATTTTGCAAGCTTCGTTTCTTATTCTTGTTGTAAAAATCTATCAGTTGGCGATTACTTATGTTCTTCAGTGTTCGTTGTGCTCCAAATTAATTCAGTTTTGCTTTAGTGAGCGATTTTCTGTGGCGTCTCATGTTTGAAACTATTTAATTATGTTTGTAAATATGCCTTCAGCTTTATTCAGATGCACTTTTCGTTCTAAAAAAGGACAGAGCACATTTATCGAATTCTTAAGATTTTTTCTCAACAAGATTACAAATGCGTCATGTGTTTTTATGAATGACGAATGCATCTTTCCAGATAACACATGCATCTTTGTTCCGTGATCTTATCCTCTTTCATAACCTTGAATCGAGCTCTCGACTCTTCCTTGGTGGTATGCAAAGCAGTTACGAGTTTTCAAGGAGAACTTCCAGCTTTTGAGAAAACTGTCGCCGTTGAACCCCCACAAATCAATTGAGAAAATTCTATTTTGTACCCAATAACAAATGCATAGCGGTATGCAGACCTTTTGATGGAGGTAAAATAAAATGAACGGTACTGCTCCAGATTTTTACGCCTGTCAAGAAAAGTCAAGAGAAAAAGGTAAAAAAAGTGTCGCTATCGGTCGAATCGTTGTAAAGTTTAACGTTTCTAGACCGGTCGAACGTGCAACAGTCGTCGACCTTACATTATTACTTGTTGTCTAAAATCGACGGTCGAAAAAAATTCCACTCGTACTCTTGCGATCTGAATCGTGAAATTTTCCTGGCAAAAGTGAGAAATCCCTTGGGAAAAGAAACAACAATTAGTCGAAGCCTTAAAGATGGAAATACCACACAAAGGAACGACATTTTTGAAAATTAAAAAATATTTCGAAAGCGCTTTTAAATGTACAAATGATTTCGAATTATAGTGAGTATTATACATAAGAATCTAAAAAATTATTTAATGAGTACACAAACGTTAAAGAACTATAAATATTTTTTTAACACGCTCGTCCTGCAACGCTGCTCCGACACAGATTGCTGATCAATCTCTCTAGTGATAACCCCAAGATTACAAATTCGCCATGTGTTTTCATGAATGACGAATGCATCTTTCTAGAAAACACATGCATCTCTGTTCTGTGATCTTGTCCTCTTTCATAACCCCAATCAATTATATATATAAATAATAGCATAGAATCGAAAATTGTGTGCTGTGGCACTGAAAAAAATGTTTGAATACGCTTTGTTTGAGCGGTGTTTTCAGTGTTTGCATTGGTGTTTTCCAGAGCGAAAGGAAAAATAATATTTTGAGAACGAATTTAATTTTAAGACATATTTCACACTGTATACTGTCACACTGCACTTTAATTAAAAATTTGAGGTATTGCTGAGTCAAATTAATCGCTGGTTTAGTCGCTAACCAGCAAAAAATGGCCGAATAAATTAAACAGCGATTAAGCTCCTTTAATCATGGTTTAAAGGATGGTGGAACGTAAAGAACTGATTAAGTAAAGTTAATCAAGGATTAAAATTTAATCATGGTCCTTAGTATCACAGGAATATAATCCAGAAGTTTCAGAGCGTAATTGTACGCAATGATGGTTTTAGAGGCGGATGCAACAAACTGCATAGCGCCCGTCCCTTTTCTGTCCGGCATAATATTTACAATATGGGCCTGAAGTTGTAGATTAGCACCAGGCACCGTAAAGTCTACAAAAACCTTTAATTTTCTAGACCAAGAACTTAAAGGCGTTTTGCTCAAAACCCCTCTTTTCAATCTTCCGCGCAACATAACTAAAAAAATAATTCACATAATGGAATACCCTTGTACATATATATATATATATATATATATATATACCAGGTGATTTTTATAACTTAAAACTTTCAAATATCTCGAAAAATAGGCACTCT
>JAAAKG020142047.1:0-11710 GCA_010014905.2 Druon quercuslanigerum
GGAAAAATAACCTATTCACAGCGTTTATACTGCCACACCTACCCTTAAATGAGCCGAAATAGGGACATTGACCTTATGGGACAGAGAAAAATCAAAATTGTTAGATTTATTGGTAATATTACTGAAACAAGTTAATTGAAAGTATTGAATTATTGAACTTTACAATGTTTGTGTATAACAAATATTTTTTGTTAAAATTTTTTCTGGTAAAGTTTATGGGATTCAATAACCTTAAAAATAAGAAAGTAAGAAAAAAATAGATTTTTCAAAATATAATATTTAAACAAATGAACAAAAATTTAATTTTGTTAATGCTCTTTTAATATACTAGGGAAAGAGCTACATATATTAGGTTTTAAAAAGATTTGTGTTCTATTTTTGCGGATCATGAAACATGAGCCATTGTAACAAAAGTTCCGCAAAAATCCATTTATACAGGAACCGTACAAAAATAGAAAAAATGTGTTGTCATTTTTTTGCAATAAAATTTATGGAAGTGCTAATATTAAAGTATTTAATGGAAGTTAAACCCTATGCGGAAATAATAAAATTGCAAAAAAAGAATTGTTATTTTTTTATGAACTTTTCAATAAACTAAGGAAACGCACGTATTTATAAGTTCAGGAAAAAATTATTTTAAAATTTCTTACGGATCCAGAAAAAAAAATTTTTAAATTTCAACTTTTCAAAGTCACGAAACTTTGCCGCACTATAAAAAAACAGTCTATTCTCTCTAAATTGAATTTAAAAATTTTAAAATCGACTTTCATAAAATCCGAAATATCCACTTTTCCAACTGCTTTATAGAAACGGAGTCACCTCTGCCACTTGGATATCGCATATCGCTTCGCGCGATATGAAAACGCAAGTGGCGCTCCGAGTGGTTATATTAAAATCCGTCGCGCTACTTTCATAAATAATGCGCGATATTTCATGAATAATATATTGTAGGAACGGGAGATGGGCGGAATCGCCGGATCGGGACATTTGAGAAATAACGAAAAATGCATTACCGCACTGCGATTTCTTCTGGCTGAGCATCAACTCCCCCCCCCCCTGCAACCCCCACCCAACATCCCTCAATCCACCAACCCAAATCTTGCCTTTTCGAGGCAAGAGTACATAAGGCCGACAGTTGGATTTATCTCGCAAACTGGAGCGGCAAAAAAAAAAATTACTGGCATGAATCTTTCGCGGTTTATCGAGAACCGGATTTTTATTTGTCAAATACTTATGAGAGCATAACTATCCACTATCTTCGACGTTTGGTGGTTTTAATACAACAGACTTATTTCAGTGGAACTAGGATTGGAATGGGAGTGAATTGAAGGAAATACCGCACGACGATACGACCGCACGACCATATGACCGCGCGACCATACGACTAGACGTACGAACGAGGAGGGTCTAGATAGAGAAATATCTCTGTGTCTCTTTCCCTCTCACGCACTTTCTATACCTTCTCTCTTTATCTGAGTCTTTCTTTTGTGCAGCATTCTTCTTTTATGTATCCCCACTAATGCCACGATAAGCATGTATATGCTTAATTTCTTTCTCTCACTCTCCATCGCCCGCACTTTCTCTAAAAAAATGTAAGTTAATGCAAAAACGTTCCACGTTGGCCGTATGGCCCCACTACTGCTACACACCATTTTTTTTTAAATTCTCATCAATGAGAACATATTGGTTTTATGTGAAAAATTACTATCAGGGGACAAAAAGAAACATCGAGTTCGTTAAAAAGCTATTTTAAATAAAAATTCAAAAAGTTAGAGCATTTTCTAAATTTTCTTTTCAAAACTTATTAAAACTCCTGCAAATTCATTGGAAGTTTTGAAAATACCCGAATATTTTCAAACCAAGAATATTATTGGAATTTTTCGAAATTTCAAGAAATCTTTAATACCCTTGGGGATTTCTTCAACTTACTGAAATGCATTATAAACACCCTAAGATATTTCAAATCCGTTGAAATATTGTGATATCCCCTGAAGTTTTTTCAACCTTTTGAAAACGTTTGAAATTTAAACAAAAATACCCTAAAATGATAGAAAATTCTTAAAAACATTTAAAATCATTGATAACATTTGAAAATTAAATTGAATTTTTTTAAATACCCTCAAATGTTTAAACTTGTGTTAAACCTTTAGAAACACCTGGAGATATTATTTAATATTTTAAATCCTACGGCATTTATAAATATTTGCAAATAAATAATTTCAAATCTATTAAATATTTTTTTTTTAAACCATGAAATTATATAAAATTTTATATTCGATTTAAAAAAAATTCAAAGTTAATGCAGAAAAGCTTCACTTTGGCCGTATGGCCCCACTACTGCCACACATTATTTTTTTTTAAATTCTCATCAATGAGAAAATATTGGTTTTATGTGAAAAATTACTATCTGGGGACAAAAAGAAACATCGAGTTCGTTAAAAAGCTATTTTAAATAAAAATTCAAAAAGTTAGAGCATTTTCTAAATTTTCTTTTCAAAACTTATTAAAACTCCTGCAAATTCATTGGAAGTTTTGAAAATACCCGAATATTTTCAAACCAAGAATATTATTGGAATTTTTCGAAATTTCAAGAAATCTTTAATACCCTTGGGGATTTCTTCAACTTACTGAAATGCATTATAAACACCCTAAGATATTTCAAATCCGTTGAAATATTGTGATATCCCCTGAAGTTTTTTCAATCTTTTGAAAACATTTGAAATTTAAACAAAAATACCCTAAAATGATAGAAAACTCTTAAAAACATTTAAAATCATTGATAACATTTAAAAATTAAATTAAATTTTTTTTAAATACCCTCAAATATTTAAACTTGTGTTAAGCCTTTAGAAACACCTGGAAATATTTTTTAATATTTCTAATCCTAAGGCATTTATAAATATTTGCAAATAAATTATTTAAAATCTATTAAATATTATTTTAAAAAATCGTGAAATTATATAAAATTTTATATTCAATTTAAAAAAAATTCAAAGTTAATGCAGAAAAGTTTTACTTTGGCCGTATGGCCCCACTACTGCTACACACTATTTTTTTAAATTCTCATAAATAAAAACATATTCGTTTTATGTGAAAAATTACAATTGTGGATTCAATCTGATGTCGTTTTGAACTCCCCTGAATCTGGGAAAACAGTTTCAAGGGACAAAAAAAAACATCGAGATCGTTGAAAAGGTATTTTGAATACAAATTCAAAAAGTTAGAGAATTTTCTAAAAAATTTGTAATGATGTTTAAAATTCCTTGAAATTTTGCAAAATTTCAATAAATCTTTAATACCCTTGGGGATTACATCAAATTATTAAAATTCATTATAAATACCGTAAGATATTTCAAATTCGTTTAAATAGTTTAACAACCCCTTAAGTTTTTTAAACTTTTTGAAACTACTTGAAAATTAAACAAAAATACCCTAAAATCCTAGAAAATTCTGGAAATCCTTTAAAATCATTGATAACAATTAAATATTCAAAATTAAACACCTGGAAATATTTTTTAATATTTCAAATCCTAAGACATTCACAAATATTTGCAAGTAAATTATTTTAAATCTATTAAATATTATTTTAAAAAACCGTGAAATTATATAAAATTTTATATTCGATTTAAAAAAAATTCAAAGTTAATGCAGAAAATTTTTACTTTGGCCGTATGGCCCCACTAATGCTACACACTATTTTTTTAAATTCTCATAAATAAAAACATATTCGTTTTATGTGAAAAATTACAATTGTGGATTCAATCTGATGTCGTTTTGAACTCCCCTGAATCTGGGAAAACAGTTTCAAGGGACAAAAAAAAACATCGAGATCGTTGAAAAGGTATTTTGAATACAAATTCAAAAAGTTAGAGAATTTTCTAAAAAATTTGTAATGATGTTTAAAATTCCTTGAAATTTTGCAAAATTTCAATAAATCTTTAATACCCTTGGGGATTACATCAAATTATTAAAATTCATTATAAATACCGTAAGATATTTCAAATTCGTTTAAATAGTTTAACAACCCCTTAAGTTTTTTAAACTTTTTGAAACTACTTGAAAATTAAACAAAAATACCCTAAAATCCTAGAAAATTCTGGAAATCCTTTAAAATCATTGATAACAATTAAATATTCAAATTTAAACACCTGGAAATATTTTTTAATATTTCAAATCCTAAGACATTTACAAATATTTGCAAGTAAATTATTTTAAATCTATTAAATATTATTTTTAAAAACCGTGACATTATATAAAATCTTATTTTCTCTTTTTAAAAAATTCAAAGGTTATACAGCAAGGTTTATATCTAGCCGTATGGCCCCACTACTGCTACATACAATTTTTTTTTAAATTGTCATCAATGACAACATATAGCTTTTATGTGAAAAATTACAATTATGGATTCAATCTGATGTCGTTTTCAACTCCTGTGAATCTGGGCAAGCAATTTCAGGTAAATAAAAGAAACATCGAGTTCGTTAACAAGCTATTTTGAATAAAAATTCATAAAGTTGGATTTTTCTTCTTTTTCATTTTCTAAATTTGCTTTTCAAAACTTGTTAAAGCTCTTGCAAATTCATTGGAAGTTTTGAAAATACCCAAATGTTTTTGAGTATGCTTCGGCATAACTAATAATAATTAAAATTTCCTAGAAATTCATCAAAATTTTTAAAAATGATTTTAAATACTGAAAATCCATTATAATGTTTAGAAATCTCTCGAAATTTTTAAAATCTCTTGAAAATTCCTTAGAATTCCTAAAAATACTCTAAAACTATCAAATTCGTTGAAACCCCTTAAAATTATTGAATTGAAATTGAAAATTTCTTAGAATATTTTCAAGTATGCTAAAATGTTTAAAATCTTTTAAAATCTTTTAAAATCTCTTGAAATTTTGCGAAAACCTTAAAAATGCCTTGGAATTTTTCAAAATTTTAAGAAATCAATAATGTCCTTGGGGATTACATGAAATTACTGAAATGCATTATAAATAACCTAAGATATTTGAAATCCGTCGAAATATTGTGAAATCCCCTTAAGTTTTTAAAACCTTTTGGAAAGGCTTGAAATTTAAACAAAAATACCCTAAGATGATACAAAATTCTTGAATTCCTTTAAAACCATTGAAAACAATTAAAAATTAAAAATTAAACACCTGCAAATATTTTTTAACATTTTAAATCCTAAGAAATTTATAAATATTTGCAAAAAAATTATTTGAAATCTATTAAATCTATTATATCCCCACTGTCACACACCATTTTTTTGTTTACATTCTCATCAATGAGAAGAAATTGGTTTTATAAGAAAAATTACTATTGTGGATTCAATTTAATGTCCTTTTGAGAGCCCCTGTATCTGGAAAAACAATTTTAGGTAAATAAAAGAAAAATTAAGTTTGTTAGCAAGCTTTTTTGGATAAAAATTCAAAAAGTTTGAGCATTTTCAAAATTTTTAAGACCATTTTTTTAATTTAAAAAATTTCATATGTGGTATTCAGAAAATTATCAGAGTTAGAAAATTGGCAAAATAAGAAAAAAAAGAAAGTTTTAAAACAAAAAATAAGCGATATGAAATAAGTAAATAAAAGAAAAAAATTGAGTTTGGTTGCTTAATCAATTTTGCAACAAATGCATGTAGTTTTTCTTTAATTCGTAAAATAGAACATTGAAAATAAAAAATTAACTTTTTAAAAAAGCGAAACAAGCTACAAAAAAAATCAGAGAAAAATGATCCACCCAAAAACTTGCGACAAATTCCTTGAAACCACTTTTTAATAGGAAGTGTAGTTTTTATTTTAATCGTGAAAATAACATTTAGAAAAATAAAAAAATTTCAAAACGACACCACGTACGAACAACAATTAATGGATAAAAGTTGTTTACCCAAAAAGGAGATGCAAATTTTTTATTAATTATTGTAAATAAGAAAAGTCAATTTTCTTTAGATTGCGAGAAAAAAGATTAACGATAAAAAAAACTTAATTATTGGAAAATTGACACAAGATACGGAAAAAATGAACAGACAAAAGTTCTTTAAAAGCTTTGCAAATTTTTAGAATACAATTAATTTCTTTTAAATCCACTAGAATACCTTTAGATTATTAAAATCTATTAGGAATTCCTTGGACTATTTTAAAATACCCTGAAATATTGCAAATCGTTTATAATGTTTTGAAATTTTGCAGACCTCTTGAAAATTCCTTAGAATTCTTAAAAATACCCTAAAGTCTTATCAAATTGCTTAAAACCCCATCAAATTATGAAATTAAATTAAAAACTCCGACCAATAGTTTCAAATATGTTAAAATATTTGAAATGTTTTATAATCTTTCGAAATTCGAAATATTTCGAAACATTGAAAAAGTATTTCGAGGCTCTTCTACATTTTTAAAAGAATATCAAAATTTAAAAATATTTTCAAAAATTCAAAGAAATATTAAATTAAGCCAATAATTTCGAGGATTTCAAGAAATTTCTATGATTTTACGGTATTTTTTTAACTTAGCTATTTTCAAGAGGTTTAAAAAATGTCACAGGATTTCAAAAGATTCTTAAAAAATTGAAATATCTTATGGTATTTATAATACATTTTAATAATTTAAAATAATTTTCAAGGATACTGAGGATTTCTGGTAATTTTGAAAAATTCCATGGAACTTTCAAGATCTTAATAATTTGATCCAAGGAATTTTGAAGTACTTTAGAAATGTCAAGAGATTCTAAACATATTTAAAAGGATTAAAAATATGTTAGAAAACTTTGAAAGATCGCAAGGAATTTTAAGTTGATTTTAGTTATTGAAAGGAATTTCAAAGGATTAAAAATGTATTTTTAAGAACTTAAAAAATTTGCAGGGTTTTCACAAAATTCAAAAAAAAATTTAATATTACATTTAAAGTCATCTGAAATCATTGAAATTTTTAGATATATTTCGAATTTTTTAAATATTTTTAAAATGTCTTGAAATCTTGTTTAAATAAATCTAAAATATGGCGAATCCTTTGAATTTTCTTCAAATGATTCAGTTAAATTAAAAATTACATGAAATTTTTTAAATTCCGCAAAATATTAAATTTTTTTTTTATTTTGTAAAAACCTTGCAAATTTTTAAACTTCTTAAAAATGTATTTTAAATCCTTTGAAATTCCTTTCAATAACTGAAAAAAATTTGAATTTTTAAGGAAGAAAAATGTTTCTTATTTCAATATTAAGAAAGTCGTTTGACTTCGAAACCTAATTGTTAATTTTTTAGCTTAAACTTGATCAAAAAGATTAATTTTTTACCGAGAAGGACAAATTTCCAAAAAAGTTAAAGAAATATGAACCATAATAAGACCAAAAAAATTATTATAAATATAATTAGAACCAAAAAAGGCCAATTTTCAATCAAGTTTAAGAACTCTCAAACGAATAAAAAATGCATTTTAAATCCTTTGAAATTCCTTTCAATAACTGAAATTAATTAAAATTCCTTGAAATTTTTTATTAATTTACTACCAAAAGACGAATGTTTAATAAAATTTATGAATTCTCAAACAAAACTTAAATTTTTAAGGAAGAAACATGTTTTTTTTTTATTTTGAAGGTAGTAGTTCAACTTTAAAACCTATATGTTAAATTGTTAAAAAAATAAAAATAAAAAAATCTAAATAAAAAAGATGAATTTTTAAACATAAACATTCATTTACTACTAAAAAAGACGCATTTAACGAAAAGTTTACATTACTTCCAAAAAACACAATTTTTTAACAAAATACATGAATAGCCAACCAAAAAGTCGAATTTTTAACTAAAAAAGATGAATTTTTTAACAAAAGGATTAATTTACTAACAAAAAAGACGAAATTTCTGCAAAATATATTAAATTCTTTAAAATTATTTAAAATGATCTAAAATCATTGAAATCTTTAAATATATATCGAATTTTGTTAATATTTTAGGAATGTCATAAAATCTTTTTTAAAGAAATTTAAAATGTTGCGAATTCTTTGAATTCCCTTTCAATGATTTAATTATATTAAAACTTACATAAAATATTTAAAATTCCGCAAAATATTAAAATTTGTTTTAAATCTTGTAAAAACCCTGCAAATTTTTTAAGTTTTTAAAAATGCATTTTAAATACTTTGAAATTCCTTTCCATAACTGAAATCAACTAAAATTTCTTGCGATTTTTTATTAATTTAATACCAAAAAATACGAATGTTCAATAAAATTTATAAATTCTCAAACAAAATTTGAATTTTTGAGAAAGAAATAGTTTTTTTTTTATTTTAAAGATAGTAGTTCAACTTAATACCCATATGTTAAATTGTTAACTAAAAAGATGAATATTTAAAGAAATAGTAGAATTTTTTAAAAAAGATTAATTTACTGGCAGTAATGACAAATTTTCAATAAAATTAAAGAATTCTTAACCTAAAAGTTGAATTTCTAAATAAAAAAGATTAATTTTTAAACAAAAACATTCATTTACTACCAAAAAAGACCATTTTTAACCGAATTTAAGAATTCTAAACCAAAAGTTTTAATTTTTATCTAAAAAAAATTTAAAACAAAAGGATTAATTTACTACCAAAAGGCGATTTCTCAATAAAAAATTAAGAACACTAAAAAGAATAGTTGAATTTTTAAAAAATTTTTAGCAAAATGCAAGAATTCCCAACCTAAAATTTGAATTTTCAACTAAAAAAGATGAAGTTTTTAACAAAATGGTTAATTTACTACAAAAAAAAAGACGAATGTTTAATAAAATTTATAAAAAATTCAAACAAAATTTGAATTTTTAATGAAGAAAAATGTTTATTTTTAATTTTTAAGAAAGTCTTTTGACTTCGAAACCTAGTTGTTAATTTTTTAACTTCAACAAATTTTTAACAACTTTAAAGAAATATGAACCTCAAAAAGACCAAAAAAAAAATTATATAATATGATTAAAACCAAAAAAGACGAATTCTCAATAAAATTTAGGAATTCTCAAACGAATACTTAAATTTTTAAGAATTTTTAACAAAATGCAAGGATTCCCAACCTAAAATTTGAATTTTCTACTAGAAACGTTAAATTTGTAGACGAAAATTTTACATTCCTACCAAAAAATACAATTTTCAAACAAAATACATGAATTGTCAATCAAAAAGTCGAATTTTCAAATAAAAAAGATGAATTTTTTAACAAAATAATGAATTGACTTCCTAAAAAGACGAATGTTCAATAACATTTATGAATTCTTAAACAAAATTTGAACTTTTAAGGAAGACACATATTTTTTTTAATTTTGATGATAGTAGTTCAACTTTAAAACCTATTTGTTAAATTGTAAACCGAAAAGATGAATATTTCAACAAAAAGTTAAAATAAAAAAAAGATTAATTTACTACCAATAAAGACAAATTTTCAACAAAATGAAAGAATTTTCAACTTAAAAGTTAAATTTCTAACTAAAAAAGATGAATTTTTAAAAACAATTATTTACTACCAAAAAAGACAATTTCTAACAGAATTTAAGAATTCTGAACCAGAAGTTTTAATTTTTATCTAAAAAAAAAAAATTAAACAAAAGGATTAAATAACTACTAAATAAGACGAATTTTTAATACAAATTTAAGAACTCTCAAACGAATTTTTAGAAAAATGCAAGAATTCCCAACCTTAAATTTGAATTTTCTACTAAAAAAGATAAATTTTTAAACAAAAAATTTACATTACCACCAAGTAATACATATATTTAGAATTTTTTCAATATTTTAAAAATGTCTTAAAATCGTTTTTAAATAAATCTAAAATATTGCGAATCCTTTGAATTTCCTTCAAATGATTTAGTTAAATTTAAACTTACATAAAATCTTTGAAATTCCGCAAAATATTAAATTTTTTTTTAAATCTTGTGAAAACCCTGCAAAATTTTAAAGTTCTTAAAAATGCATTTTAAATCCTTTGATTTAGTTACTTTCAATAACTAAAATCAACTAAAATTTCTTGCAATTTTGTATTAATTTACTACCAGTTAAGACAAGTTTTCAATAAAATTAAAGAATTCTCAACCTAAAAGTTAAATTTATAACTAAAAAAGATGAATTTTTCAACAAAAACATTCATTTACTACCAAAAAAGACAATTTTTAACAAAATTTAAAAATTCTGAACCAAAGGTTATAATTTATATCTAAAAAAGAAAAAATTTTAAACATAAGGATGAATTTACTACCAAAAAGACGATGTACCAATAAAATTTAAGAATTTTCAAACAAAAACATTCATTTACTGCCAAAAAAGACAATTTTTAACAAAATTTAGGAATTCTGAACCAAAGGTTATAATTTATATCTAAAAAAGAAAAAAATTTAAACAAAAAGATTAATTTACTACCTAAAAGACGATGTGCCAATAAAATTTAAGAATTTTCAAACAAATAGTTGAATTTTTAAGAAATTTTAACAAAATGCAAAAATTCCCAACCTAAAATTTCGATTTTTGACTAAAAAAGATGAATTTTTTAACAAAATGATTAATTTACTAGCAAAAAAGACGAATGTTCAACAAAATTGACGAACTCTCAAATAAAATTTGATTTTTTAAGGAAGAAAAATTCGAAACCTAGTTGTTCTTAAATTTTATTGAGAATTCGTCTTCTTCGGTAGTAAATTAATTCTTTTGTTTAAATTTTTTTTAGATAAAAATTAAAACTTTTGGTTCAGAATTCTTAAATTTTGTTAAAAATTGTCTTTTTTGGTAGTAAATAAATGTTTTTGTTTAAAAATTCATCTTTTTTAGTTAGAAATTCAACTTTTAGATTTTCTTTATTGTTAGTAAATTAATTTTTTTTTTTAATTCAACTTTTTGTTGAAATATTCATCTTTTTGGTTAAAAATTTAACAAATAGGTTTTAAAGTAGAACTACTATCTTCAAAATTAAAAAAAAATATACTTCTAAAAATGCAACTTTTTGTTTGAGAATTCTTAACTTGGATTAAAAATTAGTCTTTTTTTTAGTAAATTAATCTTTTTGTTTAAAAATTTATCTTTTTTGGTAGTAAATTCGGTTAAGTCTAAAAAATTTTTTCCCTTCTTATAAAACATTTGTTTAAAGTAGCCAATTAAATATTACAAAATCCCCGTAAAATCTATCAAATCTGATGATATTTTCAAAATTTCCTAAAATCTTTTTAAAGAAAATCTAAAATATTGCGAATCCTTTGAATTTCCTTCAAATGATTTAGTTAAATTAAAACTTACATGAAATCTTTAAAATTCCGCGAAATAATTAATTTTTTAAAATCTTGTATAAACCCTGCAAATTTTTAAAGTTCTTAAAATGCATTTTAAATCCTATGAAATTCCTTTCAAGAACTGAAATCATTCAACTAAAAGTTGAATTTTCACTTAAAAAAGTACCATTTTCGAACAAAAATGGAATATGTTAACTTTTAATCACCAATGTCATTTTTTAACCAAAACAAAAGAAATTTTCTAAAAAAGAGATGAATTTTTAACCTAAATTTTTAATCGCCAAGCAAAAAATGCATTTTCAAGAAATTAGCCGATCTTTAAAACCTATTTGTTAAATTTTGAACCCAAAAAATTTATTTTGAAACAAAAATTACAATTTAAAAAAAAATTAAACAAAAAGACTAATTTACTACAAAAAAGACTAATTTTGAATCAAATTCAAGAATTCTCAACCAAAGAGTTGGATTTTTAGAAATA